>NNCF01126356.1:705557-742797 GCA_002313205.1 Laupala kohalensis | reverse complement strand
ACTTTAAATACTGAGCCATCAATGAATGGCATATATTGTTTCTTTTGCTTTGAACATAAGTACTTTTTTATTGTTGTATTTGTAAATGGGAAATGCAGTTTACTGCTATTGAAGTTTATCTATATGCGGCGATAGGATTTATGTGTTGGGTGGTAGGTCATTGTTAGTAGGTGGGTCGGTTAACTGGGTTTAACCAACAACTTGACCCGCGTGGAGGGGTTTGTAGAAGTAGTTAGTAATTGATACAAGGAGGAGGTGGATAGAGGAAGAAAGGTTTTTCTTTTTAGTAGTTACAGCGATATGAACTGGGACTTTAAAGTGAAAAGCTACAATTTTTTTCCAGTCCCACCAGGAATTGAGCCCGGGCTGACTGTGACGGAACGCTACCACCTGAGCCATCAGAGAGGCAACTTATTATTTGCACAAGTACTGACCGGTTAAGTTTTTGTTTTCGATTGTCAACAAGCACGTATTTCGTTGCAACAAAAAAGATATTGAATTATTATTTTAATGCGATTATAATCATACGTATTAAATATTGAAATACCCTGATACATGACTTAAATTTAGTAATAAATTTATTCATTTGAAGATATGCGAATAAAATAGTCCAGTAAGAAAGCTATATTCATTTTCGACGCTGTTCCAAAAGTACATTTTACGAGTATATTCATCAATACATTTTTCGTAAAACTATATAAGCAAAATTTTATTTGTCTGTTCTTTTCACAAACCTCATAAACGTGAATGTATTACATAACTGAACCAATATAAGATATAACTTGTATTAGGAATAAATGAAATCTTCATTGATATACATTAAAATTCATACATTTCGTGATACATATTATATGGATCAATAAATTCTGGTCCGGAGGACATCGTCTATATAGGACACTTAATAAATACACATAAAGCTTAAAAACTAGAAAACTGTGGTCGATCGTTTTATCTCACGCAACTAAAAACACTTACTTTAAAACATTAAATCATATAGACTTCCACTGAAAAAAATTTAACCTACACATATTTTCCTACCAAAATTAAACACTATGGAAATGCGCTATGCTTCATTCTGAGATTCGTATTGTCAAAGGAACACCCAGAATGAAAGCCCTCAGTTGGGTTTTGTGACTTAAACCCTCCTCCAGGAAAGAATGATTTGTTTTTTAGTCACGGAGGCATCGTGTTTTCTTCCTCAGGTGCAAAAAGCTCAGGTGGGAAGAAGAAAAGCGGAGATAAAGACGACGCGCACAGGAAACGGAGGCACCACAGCGCTGCTTCCGGAAAGAGACGGGAACAGCAATGCTTCAGGACATCGCTCCGAGATGCGAGAGGTGCATGATCGGTTCACGTAGGATAGGATTTGTAAGGAATTGGAAGCATTGCATCGATTGACATACGTATCTTAAGACATACGGAGAGAAACCAGCGTTGTGGTGAGATTAGGCAGATGATGTGCCCAACCTTCACAAAATTGAGTACACATAAATATTACAATATTAAGAACAACAATGCATGAAACAATCATTTGTTCTTTATCAAAGATCAATAAAAACAATTAAATTCAGAAATGAGTTTTTTCGTAATGTTAAAAAAACATAATAAAAGATGTGGTCTTCATTAAAATAGTATGATCTTCAGTAATTTTTATTGTCGAATTCATTTTGGTAACGCTTCCCGTGTATAATCGATGTAAATAAATTTTATTTGACTAGCTTCGATAAACACAGTTAACAGTTTCTTTATCGTACTAGCAGGGTTCAGCATTCAATAATCGAGTGTATTTTTTATTACTTCAAATTTCAATCTCCAAATTTTCGTGATTTCTCAATGAACGTAATTTTTTTTTAAACACTGTAATACAAATAAAAAATAAATCAAATTTCAGTAACAAATATCACTTGTTATAACTACAATTGTAACAATACTTCTACAAAAATCTAAATCAGCCAACAATCAAGTGCTATGTATAATAATAATAATAATAATATGAATTTATTCCTTTTCAAAATCAATAAATTTTCAAAATACTGATTGGAATAAAAGTTAGGCGCAATTGCCAGTATACGAGGTTCACTGGAGAAGCAAAACAGCATGTATAACAACATAATAATGAAATTAACTTAAAAATAAATGTTTGTAACTCAAACTTGACAATTAGTTACTTAAAAATTCCAAATTCTAAATGTCTGCTTGCCTCATCGACTATTTGTTCCTATATTCAACTTTAGCACACGTTTTAACACCTTATAAATCAAATTACGTAACATTGTTGGAAAAAAGTATAAATGGTTCTCTTCCCCATACCCCCATTCGAAGCTTCGGCCTACTAATTTTATTTAATAGTTTGGTTCCAATTATGTGAATTTCCTACACAAGAATCGTCTACAATCTGTCCTTATTATTCGCAATCTAACATTTTCTAATGGATAGAATAGGATAGTTTTTATTTTTTAATTAATCAAATATCGGTGTCACCACCACGAAGACTAAAAAGGAAAATGATATATTTGTTCGTAAATTGCGTTTGTCTTACTTGTAATGTCGCGCCTCGTTGATAACAAACAATTCGCCAGGAATATCTGTAGCTCACCGATTGCGTAACGAAGTCGCTAACCGCATAACCGAGAGCTGCATTAAAACGCATCGCACCGTTCAATAATCTTTTAAAGCTACGCGAGTTTTTGTGATTTTGATGAAAGAAACAAACATTAAGACATCGATATCCTGGTATTCTGGGACTCTTTTTCACCATAATAAATATTTCGCCATAAAAATGTGTTTAATAAATAAATTTTTTAATAAATTTATTGTCAAAGACAGTGCAAACTGCGTATGACCACGTGGAGGACAATAAACTAATTTACTCTCCGGAAGCGAGCAAGGGACCATCCCATCAATTCCGATCAAGGGCCCTAAGGCAGAGGCGGATTCAAATTTTTTTTGCATAAGTTCCTAGACAAGAAAAAGTTAGCTGCGAGTTATAATACATATATAATGTCAATATGTTTGTAATTTTACGCAAAAAATTACATGTACAAGTTATTATCAAACTATAGATTATTCTGAGTATAGTGTTTAAGAGTTGAAAAAAAAACCCACTAAATTGACGATAAACTAATTCACGATTTGTTACAGTAAACACGCCCCTAGACAAAGCCTACAGAACCTGTATAAGAAATCCACCTCTACCCGAAGGAAAACCGGAGAAAAACCCGGGCCAGGATGGGGCTACAGAATTTATGTACACAACTGTGCCAAAGTTGAGTACACATAAAACTAAATTAATATGAGCCATAAGACAACACAATCATACAAGAAAATAGTTTTTGAAATTGATATAAGTTGTTTAAAAAAGTTCTAGAGCAATGGCGTGATAAAGTACAAGACGAATTTAACTTTTATTAAAATCAATAAATTCTTTTACAGTGTAGAAGCACTGGTGCAGGAGGTAGTTTTTAACCGCGGATTTGAAGAGATTCAATTTCATAATATCTCTTATGTTTCGAGTAGAAACATATAAATTGAACTAGTCGATTACCCGGCTTAACCTGGGATTTTTCTTTTTGACTTTTTTTTACCCACTCGCAGGTCGAATTTTCACTTCCGAGGCGAAAGACACAACGTCGCCAGACCGACAGCACCGCGCTTTTAAAATCTAAACTACTCGTCCAAATTCTACGATTTAAACATGATTTTTATTTTTTTGTTAAATGCACAAAACAAAAATTAAATTTAATGATGATCGATTTTTTGCATCTTAAATTGAAGTATTTTAACACTCCTATTTTTAATAACGGTTTTTCCATAGTGTAGGGAAACCTCTGTAGACAGATAAATGTTGTAGTGGTCCTTTTTCCTAGAACTCATTGAGACGTATAATATTGCCTCTCTCTAACCCTTTAGGCGACGTAAGAGAATATACCTCTCGTTTTCCTGATTTCTTCGACATTTATGATCAAAATCATTTTCTTTCTTTCCTTTCACGCATTTAAAAAATAAAAGTTAGCCTATCTTCATCCTGACTATCTTAACTATATCCTTCCCAAATTTCATCAAGTTCAGTGGTTTAATCGTGATTAAGTAGCAGACAGACACACTTTCGGGTTACGCATTTATATATTAATATGAATTACCAAGAAAACCATATTGGTTACTCGATCTCACAATACATCGCAAAGTTTGCAAATAGGTCCTTGGAAATCCGATTTCTGCTTTACTATTTCCATAAGGTCCTTATAAATTGCTAAGAAGTTATTTTGGAAGTAGTCAAACTTCAACATACGAATTACCGTTTGGTCGTTCACTGATAAAAGTAGCGAGGGCAATGAAATGAATATTCTCGTGCGACGAAAATATCTGAAAACTAGACGTAAGAGTTTTCTCGAGCAAGAAAAACAACTCTTATGTTTCAGTTGAAACCAACGGGGAAAATGTTTGGAGCGGAGATGGTAAACGTGCACCAAATGAAGAAAATCATCTAGGAAAATCTTCAGAACTAGTCAAGGAATTCTTCTATCACTTCGACTAAAGATACAGCTGAAGATCAACTATTAAAGAACAACTGAAATCCGAAAGGTATGAGAAAATTGTGTGTGATCTGTCACATTTTATAGATTCACTAGAAACCTACTTATAACAGCTTAATTCATCCAAATATCCAGATCTATGGGGAAAAATTGTTGTATTATTCATTTACTCAAAATTGTTGCTTTTAACAGAATTGAACAAACAGTTTTTTCCTCAATAATATATATTTCTTAGTCATTTTTCCTTAAAAACAACCTTATTTTGAAAGAAATACTATTATCTGCATGTATGAGAGGTACGGGTCCGGTCCCAGTTGATCCAGATAATTAGGATTACTGTATTTTCATTTACAAAATTTTTCATTACAAAATGTGTTCCCGTTAATAAATAAATACCAAAATACCTGTGATAGTGTCAAGTTGTATATATTACTGTCATAAGGTCAGTGCAACATAGCTGTCATTTCGTATGATAAAAGTACAACTGAGGTAAAGTAACTTTTATGTATACAGTTCTGTAGAATATTATTTCTGCGTTTATTCGAACAAAATAATTATGTTTTTGTCCGAGTTACGACAAATTGAAATTATTTTAATTATTAGTATGGAATGTCTTCTAGGGAACGCGACCCCTGTGTTTAATGATTCACCAGGTGCATTGGAGTAAGCCCTATGTTTTGAGTAAATCCAACGAAGGGATATAGATTTTACATATTATCGTCAGGTAAGATTAAAAAAACGAATCATCTTCGAATTAGAGTATTTTCATCCGCCTTGATACAAATAACGAGCTATTATGGCAATTATTTAAGTGTTCTTGAAGGACAATAATTATGCGAATATTATAGGCAATCGATTTTTAAATAATTCATTATTAGTATTCACTAATTCATGGTCAACGTTTCGATGCTAGTTTGGCATCATCTTCAGGGCCTATTCGTCCATTGTTTCAGGTATAATGCAATGATAGCAAGTAATAAAAACTCTTTGATCCTTGTAATTCACATTACATGTAATTCACCCGCTTTCATTGCAGGATTTTAAAATAATTTGTAATTACGTACATGTCAGCTAAGCACCTCCGTGGTCTGTTGTGGGACAGTTTACTTTGACCTGAAAACTAAAGGCTGGTTATCCATAGAAGAGTCGGTTTACTGCTTACCCTTGAAGTGGCTATATTCGGATCAAAATATGTATGAACGTTGCGTGTACACGTTTGTTTTATTGTGCTCTAGGCGCTTCTGACTTAATGTACTGCTTTCCCGATACAGCTGGCCAAGTGATTCACACTCTCATATCAACATGACTGCGAAATCTTCTCACGATCAACATGTCTGCGCTGCTTCCTTTTAATGTACGTTATACTAATATAATTCATGTTCAAGTTATAAACAGTATAAGGAAGTGATATCAATCCTGACCCGGGTTTTCCCATCCTGGCCCGGGTTTTTCTCCGTTTTTCCTTCGGATAGAGGCGGATTTCTTATTCAGGTTCTCTAGGCTTTGTCTGGGGGCGTGTTTATTGTAACAATAAATCGTGAATTTAGTGCGGTTTTTTTTTCAACTCTTATGATTTTTAAACACTATACTCAGAATAATCTATAGTTCGATAATAACTTGTACATGTAAATTTACAAACATACTTGCGTTAAATTACAAACATATTGACATTATATTTGTATTATAACTCGCAGCTAACGTTTTATCTTTTCTAGGAACTTATGCAAATAAAATTTGAATCCGCCTCTGCCTTAGGGCCCTTGATCGGAATTGATGGGATGGTCCCTTGCTTGCTTCCGGAGAGTAAATTAGTTTATTGTCCTCCACGTGGTCATACGCAGTTTGTACTGTACAATTGACAATAAATTTATTATTATTATCAAACATCCATTGTGTTAAATATGAATTTAAACTAAAATATTCCATCTGTTTTGTTGGCTCACGGATAAATTAGTCTAAATCTTGTGATAACATTTCAGCTCGCAATTCTTCTTATACAATCTGATCCCGAATTCATGGTACAAATTTTAAGGTTTGGTGCAATGGTAGGAATGTCTGGGTGCAAGTGACGCTGTGAGACGCAAATACAAGAAATGAAGAGATAAAAGGAAAGACAAAAGTGTTTATTGACAGCGTCGTTGACAAGTGCAAAACTGTTCAAAATTGCGAAGTCCACCAACAGTGATACACATGTGCTTGACAGTGATTGGCTTCAGATTCAAAGATGCCAAAGAGGTATTTCACTTGCACACGTGCAGCAGCTACGAATATTCCAGCAACGAGATTTATGTATTTCCTTGTGTTTGCGCCTCACCGCGTCACTTCCGCCCATACATTATTCCTATACAAGAAATGATTGTTACAGTGTCCTGTAGCAACCCTTAATGTTTGTACCATGAATTCGGGATTCTTCTGCATAGCATGTATACAAGACTATAGAACAAATTAAATGAGAATAGACAAGGATTTATTTTAAGTAATAATAATAATAATAATAAATTTATTGTCAAAAAACAGTACAAACTGCGTATGACCGCGTGGAGGACCATCCCATCAATTCCGATCAAGGGCCCTAAGGCAGAGGCGGAATTAAATTTTTTTTGCATAAGTTCCTAGATACGATAAAAAGTTAGCTGCGAGTTATAATACATATATAATGTTACTATGTTTGTAATTTAACGCAAATATGTTTGTAAATTTACATGTACAAGTTATTATCGAAGTATAGATTATTCTGAGTACAGTGTTTAAAAATCATAAGAGTTGAAAAAAAAACCGCACTAAATTCACTATTTATTGTTACAATAAACACGCCCCTAGACAAAACCTAGAGTAACGAATCATGTTTAGCAATATGTTGTTTGTGTCACGTAAGTACATAAATAATTTCATGATTGTTTTCCTCTTGTAGAAACGAGTACCATGTATCGACGCGATGCGATTTCCTTGAGCCATTGCGCAGAAGTGAAGGTGGATGATACCTATCGATATTGTCATACCTGATGATACTCAGATAAATCGTCAGTTGTCATTCAACATTCGTTTTAAACACACGCACAAACATGCTTTTTATGTCTTCTTGAAAAGTAATTCGTAATCGTAATACATTCTTTATGTCAACGCCTTTACTTGCTCAGCTTCAAAAAAATGTAATTAATAAATAAATAAAAATATTGTTAAAAAAGCAGTTACAATCTGCTTACGACCACGTGTACAAAAATAAACTAATTTACTCTNCCATCAATTCCGGTCAAGAGCCCTAAGGCAGAGGCGGACTGTAAATTTCAGCACAATCCTTAGATATAAACAAAAATAGTTCGCCACGTGCCATAATATTAAAATAATACTAACAAATTTGTATTTAATAAAACACAAACAAAAAAGTTCAAAAGGACATATTATTATCGTAGTGGACATTATTCGAAAAATATACTTCTTCAATTCTAACTATTAAAATTAATTAATAGTTAAGTAATTTAAATTAATTAAGTAATAAAATCGAGATTAATTATTCAATAGGCGATTGATACTCTAATGTTGTTGTTTTTAGTATTGACAAGAGCTAGTCGTCCCTCATCGCCGTCGCCTTTGGCTAATAAATGAATTCATAAGAAAAAAAAAGTTACCATTCTGTTTGGAAACGTGGATTTCTCATGACAGAATCGCTACGGAAAGCTTGTTCCGAAGCATGGAGAAACGCTATGGTGTGCTTATTAGGACGCAGAGTGGAATGAAATTTTAGGGAGAAATTTCCATTTCACAAGAAGCATGTTTCCAAACAACAAGGGAATTTATTCAAAATTATTTACTTTTTCTTCTTCTCAAAACGAAAAGATGATGCGAGAGAGGAGTCGTTGGAAAATCGTTTGCGCGCTGGATGTGGGTGTGGGACGAAAGGAATGTGTCGTGTATATTGGGAGCGACTGCAAAAACACTTTCGTGGTTTTTGTACTGCCGTAATCTTGTATTACGAGAAAAGTCAATGTAATTAGATGCAGATCCGGAGAAAATGTACGGAATAGAAACATGTTTCATAATCATATAGGATGTTTCAGGAAAAATATCGACTACCACGCTTCTAGGGTTTTGTAGAGGGGAACATAATTGATCAAGTTTTGACAGGAACCTTTCACAGGAAAAAAAAACAGTTTCAAGGAAAAATAAATTTGCAGATCTAATCAATTTCAAATCTCCCTCTTCATTATAAGAAAATCAAAATGATAAGAGGTGTTCGTAGTGACCTATAGTAGAACCCCTATAATCGTCTGGTTGGGGCCGAGCCCCTGACCGGTTACCCTCGGTTAATCTCATTTTCGTTCCAAAAGAACCTACGATTTCATCAGGTTATCACGAATGAACCGGCAAATGAGACGAAGTCATTGCAACTCATTTTATTTCACTTTACGTAAAGTACAATCTTCATCTTCCTCTAATATCAGTAAATTGTCAGAAGAATCGAAAAGGAAAGACACGCACGTTATACCAACCTCGAAAATTTCCGAAATTGAGAGTACGTTCCATTTTTTGTCTCCACTCAAAGACAATGTTGAAAACTTGCACATTGCAGGAATTATAGTAACAATTCTCCTAACAATATGTACTATTATAATTATTATAAAATGTTGTAAAAAGTGTAAAAAGCAAGTAAAGAAGGCTCAGATAGAGGAGACAGAGGATAAAAATGCAACAAATATCACTAACCAGGTAGTGGACACATAAAACAGCCCTCTCTTCCCTCATCTGCAAAAAGTTCTTATTTTATTGCTACTGTATAATATTGTAACGAACACGAAAAATTCGATTCAAAGAAAGACTCGGAAGCTAGAGGGGAATCACACTGACGCACTTCCTCCTCCTCCCTCTCCACAAAACACAACATAAGCACAGCGCGCATCCAACGTCGCGTCGCACCCCCTCCACCCCCACCCCCCACCGCTTTTACCACCCAAGAAGTTTCCAGCAAAAGTTCGTCAAACAATAAATCTTAGATATAATATTGGTTCTAAACTGATTGTCTTGATATATTTATACTTGAAGGACAATAATTATGGGAATATTATTATAGACAATCAATTTTTAATGTAGTACTTTATTAGTATTCACTAATTCATGGCCAACGTTTGGATGCTAGTTTGGCATTATCTTGAAGACCGCTAGAAATTGGTACTCAAAAACAGAATTACAATGAAACTACAAGATAAAAATTTAAGTTCATAACATTTACGCAATAAATGAATAATAAAATAGTTACAAATAGTTCGACGACATGCGACATTAATAAGTATAAAAATAAAATAAAAAATATTAATACAATTGTGAGTTATAAATTTAAAAAAAAATATATTACTTATCTGCTATGTTTTCCGAAATGTTCCAATTATCCAAAAAATAACACTCACAAAATTTTATTTCTAAAACCATTAGTGAATACTAATAAAGTGTTACATTAAAAATTGATTGTCTATAATAATATACAAACTTCGTATGACCACGTGGAGGATAATAAACTAATTTACTCTCCGGAAGCGAGCAAGGAACCATCCCATCAATTCCGATCAAGGGCTCTAAGGCAGAGGCGGATTTAACATTTCAACATACTCCTAACGATAAAAAAATAGTTCGACACGTATTTTAGTATTAACAAATACCAACAAATATTGTATTTAATAAAACGGAGAAAAATTATTTCACGAGTACTTCTTATTATCAAGCTATAAATGTTTCGGAAAGTATTGTTGATAATTCGTAACCATTAAATAACACTAAATTCGCTAATAATTATATCAATTGATGCCTTCTCTACGCAAGAGCCTAGCGAGTCTTTATAATAAAAAAAATCCGCCTCTATCCGAAGGAAAACCGGAGAAAACCCCGGTCCAGGAGTACTTATACTCCCAGTAATACTTATAAAGTATAAAGATAGTACTTATACTCCCAGACCCATTAATTCTAATACGGATCATCACCATTTCTATTGGACAATAAAGCGAACAATTCGTGTATCGTGATGAGTAAAATAGCGGAGGGAGAGGCGAGAGTTTGATAGGCAAGAAATGAAGAGAAAGGGTCTCAGCGATTACAGCTAGATCCTAGGAAAGGAAGAGAAGGGATATATATAATTTCGCAAATTGGAGGTTGTTGAGGGCAGGTGCAAGTGATGCGATGTGTATCGTGTCGTTGACTTTCGAGAGGTGAGCGGCGTCGGAAGGAAGAGCAGCATTTCCGAACAGCAAAGCGTTTGCGCTTCCAGGTCAGTAGAGCGCACGTCCCAGAGAAGGAAGGACGAAAATCCACTTGACACGAGTAGATCAACTGAATCAACTCTTTTCGTATCTAAACGTCTTCGCTGTCTTCAAAATGAAGCACTTTCATCACCTTTTCCATTGTAGTATTTGTAAATGAGAGGAAATGTAGCTTACTGCTATTGAAACTTATCTACATGGTGCGATAGGAGGTAGGAGGGTAGAATGGTATTAGTATAGGTGGGCAAGTTAGATGGGTTTACCAACAACTTGACCCACGTGGAAGGGGTTAGTAGAAGTAGTTAGTAATAGTTAAGAGTTAGTGATACTAGGAGGAGCTGCATAGAAGGAAGGAAGGTTTGCTTTTCAGTACTCACAGCTATATGAACTGGGGACATTAATTTGAAAAGCTATCAAATTAATGTTCCATCGGGAATCGAACCCGGGAAAACTTAGTGATGACCGACAACCCTACCTCCTGAGCCACCGCAGGGGTTAATCAGTTCTAGTAGAGACATACAGCGCATCTCTCTCCAAATGACTGTTTTTACATTCATTTTAAATGTTTTTATGGTAGGTTTTAGTTATTGGATACGCCACTTTGGATTTCTCGGTAAGTTCTTCATACATTTGATGTAACTATTGTTGTTTTATCATATGCTGTTATCATACGACCCACACTATTGCAGATCTGAAGATGGAGCAACAAATGCTCCGAAACGTCAGCTTGTGCCAATCGTTTGTTTTATTTGCCAACTCTCCTTTCTTTGAAATAGTATGCACATTCAAGATAAACAGCTAAATTTGCTTTTTGTATTTATTGTAAGAAATTTACACTTGTGTATAAAAACACGAAAACATAAATCTAAAAAGTGAAAAAGCAGGGAAAACCCCAGAGAAAAACAACAATGTATTTATATGACATATGACATTCAAATAAAACAAGAAGGAGAATTAAAACAATTGCAAATAACTCACGCGAAATAAAGAAATTTCTTGATTTAACAATAATGAAATAATGTTATCAGCGAAGGAAACTCTACTTAAAATTTTCAATTTTGTCTAAACTTCTCCTAAATATACTTTCAATATTCCTTTTTCCTTATATTATTATCAGCATTATTAAACATTTGAATTGATGACACTAAATGATAGTGAACTTGCAAAATTGTTATGAACTTGTCTGTCCGGGACGCGGTTTGTTCCGGACAAACAAGTTCATACTGACTCCGGACGCGGAAACCTACGTTTATATTTCCAAAATTGTTGTCTATTTGTTGGGAGGGCACTGCTAATTTTGTTTTTTTGTGTGACAAGTCAGTTAAAAATATAAATTTCCTTAAGACAGCAAAATGAGAAATCGAAGAAAAATGTATCTTGCACAAAACGAAAGAATTAAAGGAGAATTATGGTATTCATTTTTTTGAAATAATGCAATTAAACTGCTCACACATTAAAGCCCCCTCCCCCTTCCGAGAGCCTTCACCAAAAACAGATCGCTGTTGCAGACGATGCTAGAAATGATAAATAAATTTTCTCACCAGGAGCGCTGCACCAACCATCATGGGGAACAATGCTTAAAAAAATTAACTGACTTACGTTAACGGAATATACTTGTAGCTGAAGTTAATAAAAGCGTCAATGGCTTTAGAAATTAACTTAAAAGTTAAACAAAATGTTAACTTCATAATTAACGATTAACAGAAGCTTTTCTGCCCAGCTATGAGCTATCAGGTAAACCTATGAACTATCACTCTAACATAACATTTAAACGAGCAATAATATATCACTGAGATAAATCATACCTAGTCAGGGTAAAGTACATATATAACAGTATTATAGCTGGCAGACATAGCATACGAGTCTATTACCACACTTCAATACCGCAGAGAAGCCGACAGTCGAATTGTTTCTATGGCAACTTGTTGATAACTTTGGAGTGGAGAATACTAAGCTACAAAGGCTATTGATAGTTAATTGTTATTAATTCGCCACCATGGGATTTTTTTGCATCTCCCTCATCAAAAGTTCTCTCGAGTGATAATCGTCTTCGTGCTCAGGAAAAAATGAAGTTCGTGAGAAGAAATAATAAATAAAACAGAATAAAGTCAAACCAGAATTAACGATATTCATACGTTTTCACACTTCAAATAATATTTGTAATTTTGAGTTAATTTTTTAAGGAATATTCTTTAGTGACGCTAGCGATGGGGAAAAAACTTTTCTTTCCTTTCTTCACTTTCACAGCGATGGATTCAAGGATGGTCACTCGATTTGGTTAAGAGAATATTGTATTTTCACTTCTTATATGATCTTACCACTTTTTCTTTCCAATAAATTATTAAATGAAATGAAGCGTTAGATAATTCACATTGTCCTCGCGCCGTGACGTTTTTGAAGCGACGTAAGAAAATCTTTAGAAATCGCATCTCGAGAGTCAGAGAGCAGAAACCATCCTCAAAGGGAATTTTCAGCTCAATTAAAACGTTATGAGGAAGAAGTAACTGTTGAGGCTTGAAGAGCTCGGCGGGCGTCCCTCAAAGGCAACAGTCGTGCAAAGGAAGAAGCTTCGAAGTCAAATCACTCAGATGNGTATAATTGTTTTCTTTATTATAATAATAAATTTATTGTCAAAAAACAGTACAAACTGCGTATGACCACGTGAAGGACAATAAACTAATTTACTCTCCGGAAGCAAGCAAGGGACGTATTCCATCAATTCCGATCAAGGGCCCTAAGGCAGAGGCGGATTCAAATTTTTTTTGCATGAATTCCTAGATAAGATAAAAAGTTAACTGCGAGTTATAATACATATATAATGTCAATATGTATGTAAATTTACATGTAAAATATTACATGTAAATTTACATGTAAGATACCTCATTATAATTGCAATTATTTCATTGAAATAGTCGGTGAGATAGGTATATCCAAGTGTAGTGACGATCCCAGCAAATAAATAAATAGTTTATCTCCAAAAATACACTCGGAGGATAATAGGGTGATTTACACTCCGGAAGCAAACAAGTGGTCATTCTATCTATTGCAATCTGTTTCCATAACAACTCGAGTTGAGATGAAGGTACAGGGAAAATTCACCTCACTGTGCCAAGATTGACTACACGTAAAAATATTACTATAATGAACAATAGTAAACAAGTAAAGCATTATTATTTAGATGGAATTTAACAGTTGATGTATTTACATCATACTTAATATAAACTAAGATAAAATTATTTAATGTCATAGTTGGAACTCCTTACTTATTTCTAAAATAAGAGCTGCAGTATATTCACGTTGTGGTACAATAATCTTTTTTCGATTTAAAGGAACAGAAATTTTGGAGCTAAGTTCTAATTTCCATTTATTAAAAAAATCAATTTTATTCAAATTTAAAGGACGTTTTCATCTAAAACTATTCTTAAATGTACCAAGATTATTTATTTTCGAGTCATTAAAAGGTTTTGTCACGTTTAAGTCGAAATATTGCAATTCTCATGGAAATGATGGTCATTGATAGATGAATTTAATCACAAATTTGGGGTAAATCTGTAATAAATATTTCCAGAAAAGATATTGCTAAATTGGATAAATATTTGCTAGTCAGATTTTCGAGAAAATCACATTTAAGGAGGATCCCGGATGGGGCAGTTACAGAAACTGCTTTAGGGTACATCACATAAACAAAGAAATTATATATATAAAAAAAAAAGTATGAGCCAATCAAGTTAAATCTCAGTGTTAACATAACTCAAAGTCAACAAGTAAGACAAATTTCAGAGTTGTTATATAGTGAATGAAATGAATTTGATTTGTGTTGTGCGTGAACGAATGATCAACTAACCGAGTCAATTGTGTAAATTAGTTCACAAATAATTTATTGGTAAAAAAAAGCATGACCATGTGGAGGATAATGAGCTAATTTTCTGTGGAGCAATAAACGCGACTGCGTAAGTGATTTTAAGAAAACAGAGATCCCAATTACATCCGATTTCGGAATACAATATTCGGAATCGTGTATTACATCTCTAATTGGCTTGTAATTGTTCTCAAACGACTGCGTACGGAGTTTATAATCACCCATAAACCATTATTAACCCACCACAAACCACTATCCCGGGTTACCTCACNAGACAGGATTTGGGGTTGGCGTTGTCATTCTTTTTTGTTTTTTATTATTTTTAATATCGAATATCGAATAATTTTAATTATTATTCATTAGCAATATTTTCGTGAAAGTAAATTGACAACAGCTCGTATTTATTAAATACCGTACTACTGTTATAACCTCTTCAAAAACCTTCATGGATATTCTATACATTTTGTAACAAGCCACAATCTATTTTTGTTCTTAATTTAGGGAGTCGCATATCACAATTTCGTCTTGGTTCGCAGAAACCATGTTCGTATCCTTTGTTCAGAATTAACGGGTTGGTCCCTGGCTTTTGCATCCGGAGAGTAAATTAATTTATTGTCTTCCCATGTCATCATATATTAGCCGCTCTGGTAGATCATGCTTTGCTTGCCACTAAGTCACTCCGGATTCAATTCCCGGTGGAACCAGAAAGAGAATTGTAACTTTTCGCATTAATTTCCCAGTTTATATATAGCTGTGACTACTGAAAAGCAAACCTTCCTCCTTCTATCCACCTCCTGCTACTCCTAGTATCACGAACTCTTACTACTACTAACTACTCCAATTACCTCCTCCATGTGGCCATGTTGCTGGTAAGACCCATCTTCTAACGGACCTACCGCCCTCCTCCTATATACAACTTCTCGAGAGATTGGACACTAAAAAAAAAGATGGCGGACTCGAGTGGTGTTTCAGGGCAGCCAACACAAATATTTTAGAACAAAAACCCAACACTCGATAAGACTTGGGCTGCCTGTGATTGTCGTTTGATATGAAAATCATCCTTTGGTAGCACTTACACATACCTTACGGGTGTACCAACGCTATGAAGAGACAACCGTAAAATGAATTTCGTTGGAAGTAGATTAATAAGTTAATATTTCTTAGATAATTTACGCAATATAGTTTATAAATGCGAATGTTAATTTTGTGTTACACTACAAATGATAAAAAAAAAAGAGTATTATAAGGTCAGGCACTCCTAGAGTTATTTCGTCAAGTTTGGTGGTAGTGAATACAACGCATAAGATGAAAATATCACTGTCGAGTAGTATACGACATAAGGGGAATCAATTGAGTAGGTTGGCAGTTATCCCAAATTTGATAACTCTTCAGAGGGTAGCTAGAATATACCTCCTATCGCCCCATGTAGATAAGCTTTAATAGCACGCAACATTTCCCATTTACAAATGTCGTCATACACTTTTGTGAAAATAAATCATTTATTTAGAGAAGATCCAAGTATTTGCAATCGAAGAGAACAGTTTTCCCCCGCGTCCACAATTTATTTCCGCTAAAGTTCAATCTGTCTGGCAGAAGAACTGCAGCGGCCGATCTCAGCCTTTCCTCCGTGCTTTGACCGACTGCCCGTGGGAACTTCTTGTGACGTTTCTTGTGACGTCGTGGGTGGGGGGAGGGGGGGAAGGGTCCGAGGCGAAGCCTAGTGGCGTGGTGTGGCACTGAGCAAAAAAACAGCAGACAGCTGCCTCTGAGTGGCGCAGCTTCTTGTCTGGAGAAAGCGCATTCGCATTTTGTGTTTGCTCGTCAGTCAGAACGGCTTTTATTTTCATATGAGGTTTTTGTGGGTGTGATTAGGTGCGACTGCACAAGTTGAGCCGCGGATAAAACAGCTTGTTGAAGATCTCATTTTCTGGGTTAGGTCCCGGGTTATACGAAAAGCTTAAATACAAAAAGTGTTGTATCCATTTTATGTGACTAAATACGTATACATATTCTTTCGGTTATTTAACACGCACCGATGTATTTGGCTCAAATTACTCTACATCTAAAAGAAAAAGTAACATTTAAAATACATTCTTTTTGTCAAAACGCGTTATATTCAACGGGCACAAAGAAATTTGTAATTGTTTGTATGTTGCAATATTTTGATAAATGTAATTTTCATATAGTTGGTTGCCAAACTCCATTGTCATATTTCTACATCTCATTCTTCAGATTATGACAACCAGTAGATACAATATGTAGTACAATACATGAGGTGTTTTCAACCAATCACCGCGTCAGTACATTATAATAGAGTAAATAATACATTTGAATATTAATTTCAAAATTTGTTCAAATAGCTACAACGCATTTTGCAACCCATCTATCCAAATAACATTTTGTAGGGTGATTTTAACTTGCGTGACCATGCTACGGCGGTAAAGCACTATAAATTACATAAGTAGTTTTGAGTAACGACAAAATATAGTCCAAAACTGGCGTAATATTTATTTTATTTGTTCAAGTTTCTTAATTCAGTGCAAAAAATAATTAGACTAAGATATGTGCGGTACCTTAGATCCCCCAGGGGATTTACATCTAGTAAGTACGTGTTTGGCGAACACAGGACCCCGAGCTGAGTCTGGCATTGCTTCCACTTACTTGTGGAAGGCTCCTTCCTTTCTCTTTCCTGACCTTCCTTGGTCACCTCTTGTTCTTTTCGATCCCGACGCCATTGTGGATAGGGTATCTTTCATTTTCCTCTTTCTTCTTAAAAAAATGATATATGTTGAAATTCGAGTTTTGAGTTGTAATTCGGGAGGGTTTTTAGTGGGTATGGTTGAGTCATTTGGAGAGTGCCACACGCGGGGAGAGTCATGTTGGCTCTCCCTAGTGCGTAACTGCATTTTCCCTACCTGTACAAGTTTTAAGGGCTCTAATGACCTCGATGTTGACGAGCCCTAATGCCCCACAAAAAAAGGTACCTTAGAACATTATAAGATATATTAAATTTCAGGAAGTAGAGATAGTTGGTGAAAAAGAAGAAAAATAGATGACAAAAATTTGTGTGACATAAATCGTGATATATTTTCACGGAGGAAAAATGCCTCTTTCATCTTTTAATTCGTCAAATACTTCGAATAGTTCTTGTAAATTTCATTCATTAAATTTTGAATATTTACTAGCTAATTACAGACATGAGAGAAACAGAGTCATTGCCTGCACTCTTTTGTCCAACTTGTTGTTTCTACTTTTATTATTTGATTTCTAAGTAAAGCCATTAATTGCCAATTGGGATAACAATAAAATATTAGACTATGTAATATTACCTAACATATTAAATAAATAAATTATATATATATCACATATGAACATTTCTGAAGTATTCTGAAGCATTAATCTCTTTCACACAAATATTGCATTTTCACTTTTGTGTGCCGTGATAGAGGTCAGTGTGGAAACGCGCTAGGTTGAGCTCAGGAATTGGAAAATGTTTTTCTCAATTTCTTTTCCAATCCAGAATTACTTGTCGCAGTCGTAAGAAATGGCAACATAATCATATTTTCCAGACGATTGCATTTCCACAATTTCATTTTGTTTTCTCTTGCGACGCAGAGGAACTTGCAAAGAAGTTTCACTGTCGATGTTGTAACATCGAACAGTTTTCGGGGGACCGACACCTTTTCTCTTCGCGCGAACTCGTAAAGAAGGTCTCGTGGACAGCAGCGTTTTTATAAAACGCAATACACCGCACTACACTAATTACCAACGAGCACCGCAGATATTTATTCTAAAAATCCATTCTGATATACTACTGTGCAAACGCGTAACGCTAAAGTGTGTCAGTCTGTTTGCTACCTCATCACGACTAAACCACTGAACCGATCGTGATGAATAGATTAGATGTCCAGGATGAGCGTAGGCTTACCGTTATTTTGAAAACGTGTGAAAAGAAAAATAGAAATGGTTTTTGACAATAAATGTCACTAAAATCTGAAAAAACACAGTTACATTTGTTTACGTTGCTTTAAATCAGAAAATTTCGACGAATAGTTTAAGTTTACAAGAATTATAATGAAACTGTGCAGAGGCGAGTCGTGTGTCGGAAGCGTACATTTGAGCAGCGAGGCTCCCGCGAGATG
This sequence comes from Laupala kohalensis, assembly GCA_002313205.1. Classification (NCBI taxonomy): domain Eukaryota; kingdom Metazoa; phylum Arthropoda; class Insecta; order Orthoptera; family Trigonidiidae; genus Laupala; species Laupala kohalensis. The sequence goes on along the minus strand of NNCF01126356.1, from coordinate 724,022 downwards.
TTGTACGCAGTCAACTTTGTATTAAATTTGTATTATTGTGAATTTGTAAAACTAGGATGTTGCGCAAATGTTTTAAAAAACCAGTAAGTAAAAGTATTTTGATGTTACTGTATAGATAGATTTTATTTTTTCCTACGTAACAGTAGATTAGTCTAAAGAAATCCCGGGCAGCGCTGGGTAATCAGCTCGCATTAAACATAAATGACCTGAACTCAGAATAAACACTTCAAAGTCGTGAAAGGATGCTTATTGGCTCCGGTAGAAAAGACAGAGTAGTGATCATATTCTCGTCTACTATCGTGTTAATATTTTATACAATATTACATTAGAAAACAAATATATTCTGCTCTTTTCCATCGTGCACAGTGTTTCGAAATTATTGTATTGCTTCACAACTTAAGGTAGTACAGGTTTAATTGAATCACTAAAATATCTTAAATATGCATAAATAAATAGAGTAACATGCATTTATTGTGATTTCAACTTGAAAAACATATCTCACCGACCATTTACATGAAATAAATGCCATTATAATTCATGGTGCAATACATTGCGTCTTATGGAGAAAATATTTATTTTCAAAAGTTGACCAAATTTTAAATCACGAAAGTGATGGAATATTCCTTCGATTTGTACTAAATTTTTCGTAGTATTTTTTACATTACTAAATTTTTTCTATAGGTCACGGGACATTTAAGAAATCTATTTAACTTTTTCTGAGGTGAGATGCAGAAATCACGAGACAGTTGTGCTCGGTCGGCCATGTTTGTACTTAATGCTCTTGTGCTTCATTTCAAACGAGTCATGCGAGTTCTTAAACAGTATTTGTACTATATTATTAACAGATAGATATAAATTAAATCGTGTTTTTTTCTTCGTTATTATTTATATTGTTGTTTTAAAACAATTAGAATAATAATAAGGAAAGCAATTACACTCCTCAGTGATTTGACTAACTGGGAGTGCTGGTCTTACCTTAAATTGCCGATATGACAAGCAATTTAAGTTTAATACAAAAATTCCCTTCTTTATCAATAGGTCATGTAGAGTTCTTCGATGTTTCCCGTAATTAAAGAATATAAAGACACAAATAAACTTGGACTTGAGTCGACTTCACTTCAGTGGTCGACTAAATCTAGGAATTTGAAATCGGCGAGACGATCTCCTTCAATAACCAAATCACAGAAAATTTTATTTGTTTACAATCCGTATCATGAAAAATCAACCGTCCCCAATCATGTTCAGTAATCTCAATGAAATCCAAAAGAATTCAAAAATTTAAACAAAATGTAAAATGTCTGTAGCTGCAAACAATATGAAGAATTGATGAAGAATATTGATAATGAAGGCGGATATCGTTAAAAGTTCTGTGAGGGACGGGATATTTTACAATTCCCGAGTGGATAGGCAGAATCACATGTTCACGTAATACAGAAGAAATGAAAAGGAAAAAAAAATACATGACATTCATTCTGCGAGATGAATCAGTTTTAACAAACTGAAAGAGAAATATAGATTGCTCTTTTGATATGAGAAGTATAGATTTACGTCGTATTACAATTTTCAAAATATTCTGTAAATACTGACTGTCAACTAAGGAACGCTGTACGTTTGATTTAATTTACTATTCGATCAAGTGAGAACTATTTCTCATCACTTTTCTTTCCGAGAGTAAATGAAAAAAAAATCTTGCTTTTTAACCGGAAAATTTCAAGAAAACTGCTTTTCATTGAGTCAGTGATCGAAGATCCGTCAAATACTTATCGAACCTCGTTTAGAGTTACATTTTGTTGGTCTTTGAACCGATCTTTTTTCAGTGACCTTTGAACACTGAAAATTTTAGCCCCTCGGGTACCTCAGTAGCTAGCATGCTTACCTGCTATCAAGTCACTTCGGGTTCAATTCCCGACAGAACCATAAGCTCTAATGACCTCGATGTTGGCGAACCCTAAAACCCCGATTCTTTTTAAAGGGACCAGAAGAAAACGTGTAGCTTTCCACTTCAATGTCTCAGTTCATGTAGCCGTGACAATTCAAAAGAAAATCCTCCTTCCCACCTCCTACTACTCCTAGTATCACCAACTACTCCTAACTCCTTCACATGGGCAAAGTTGTTGGTAAACCCAGCTAAGCGACCCACCTTCTAACAACGCTCGTATCGCCCCAGGTACGAAATACAACAATAAAAAACTAACGCTGAAGAGAAATTAAATGACGCTCAATGTGGAACCAGTACTTGTATTTTCTATGAAGTTTAATCACTCAAACTGTGTCTTTCACTTAAACAGAAAAGTATTTTCAGTGAGTTCGCTCTTNCCCACCTTCTAACAACGCTCGTATCGCCCCAGGTACGAAATACAACAATAAAAAACTAACGCTGAAGAGAAATTAAATGACGCTCAATGTGGAACCAGTACTTGTATTTTCTATGAAGTTTAATCACTCAAACTGTGTCTTTCACTTAAACAGAAAAGTATTTTCAGTGAGTTCGCTCTATGAGAAGCTCCAAATCATTAGTCCATTTGAGAAGTTGAATTAACTGATTGCACCCTTCGTCACACTCCCCCAACCAGAACATGTCTCTCGAGGCAGAGCCGAAATGCACACCGCTCCCTTTCGCTGGCATCGTCAGGTTTATGTAGACTCTCGGACAGGACTTGTCCACTCGACCAACTAGCGACGCCACCGGCTGTACGGTCAACGACGTCCCCAAAACGATGAGGAAATTGCAAGATTTGAAATCCGATTGGACGTTCTCGAAGAACGACCTCGGTAGGTTTTCACCGAAGAAAACCACATCTGGCTTCACCACACTCTTGCATTTCGTACACAGAGGAATGTTATCACTGAAAACCTTTTCTTCCATCCACGCGAGGGAATATTCGGCTTTGCATTTCAAGCAGTGCGATGTTTCAATGGTACCATGAGCTTGGACTAATTTGTTCTTCGATAAACCGGCTCGTCGTTCTAACGAGTCCACGTTTTGGGTGTAATGACGAAGGAGTAGACCTTTTTCTTCCAGAAGTTTAATGAAGAAATGAGTTAGAGTTGGTTTGGCTTCTCTTGGGTATATTTCTTTACACAAACGAAAGAACGGTTTCGAATCACGGACGAAATAGCGAATGTCAAAAATCGCGTCGTGATAAGGTAGTCCGTAGCTCTCCAGCATATTGTAAATACCCGAGTCCGGTGAGCGGAAGTCAGGTATTCCGGCTGCAGTAGATATCCCGGCACCCGCGAGGGTGATTATTTTGGTGCATTTACCTTCTTGGATATGACGAGCGACACCTTCTAAAGTCTTATCCTGCAAGGGGTTGCATTTAGATCCACCTCCTCCCATACTTCGTGAAAAATTTCTCATCAGTTATACATGACCATTTCCTACGTGATTGCAAATATTTGTAAGAAACTGTTCTACAACAATTTTCAGCTGAGGTCTTGTACTGACAATATCAGTATAAATTTTCTTACGTTTTGCGCTAGAAAACATCGAATATTCGCAGATCAAAATAAGATTTTATATTATTATTTTGGTTCTATGAATCATGTCCCCAACAATACAAAATAAATGCGAGTCAATACATTTGCGGAGATAAAAGCATTTGTTTCTTGAGCATCGAAGGACGTTCTTGTAAACTGCATGAGTTTATCCAAACAAGAGAGATGAAATAAATGTCTCCGAATTTGCTAGGTGAGTGGTGGTATATTTTATTTTGCAACTGAAAATTATTTTCTAAAAACTAAACTCATGGTTGTTTACTAAAGAACAGACTCATGAAAAGTATACAATACTCATATTTATAAATATATCTTTCTTTAAGGTCTTCTTCTTCTGTGTACCATAACCTCTGCTCGGCCACCAGAATACCACCATGTAAGTTAACATTGTGTTACAAATGGTAACCTAACCTCAAAATGTACATGGAGTCATTAATACCAGAGTGATGGGATGTTTTATCATTCAAGCGGACGGCATGCTTCTTTTATATTATGAGATTGGACCACTATTGTTAGCACCTAAGCACGACTCATCAATATTTTATATTTCTTCATTTGTGGGACTGAAGAATTATGAAGCTATATTTACTATTGCTGTTGATGCCTAGTAATCGCTGGGTGGGTCACTGCTTCGGGAAATGAAAATAAATAAATATTAATTGTTTGCTCATCTTAACATCTACTGCAGAAATTTGACTTGATTTGATTTACTTTAATTTTGTTGAGTCATTAATAAATGTATGATGAGAACTTAAATTAAAACGTTGTGAGTAAAAATATTGAAAGTATATTTCCGAAGTAACATGATAGCCATGTCTTTCTTTGCGCAATTTAAGTAATTTCATATCAGTAAATTAAATTTAGATTAATTAATTTGTGTTATTAGGATTATTATAGCTTAACGCCCACAAACCTTTAATTTAGTCAATGGTATTTACTGTAATTCAAAAACTTGCTGAAACATATCTGAGGCGCTTATCTCTATGATCAATATACCTTATTTTGTGACAAAATTTCTTTTGTGCGGATTACGGAAACAACGAATCAATTAGAATGTTACTGATAAAAATATCTATTCAATCAATATAGAAATTAAATCAATACTAAGCGAGTTTCAATTCTTCACTGCATTTAATTAGCAGAATGGTTACAATATAATACTCAATTGGAAAAAGTTTGAAGAAAAATTGCAAGTAATCAATAGTATTATATAGGATGGATAACTTCTTACAGTTGGCTGAACAAGTGATCCAACATATATGAATAAAACGGTCCTACAATTTCAGTGGATAATAGAAAATCAATCACGATTCAATCGAACAAAAAATCACACATTTTGTGTTTGTGCTTTACAGGATGAAAATTTAGAATCGTAAAATTTATATGAATAGTTCATATTTCTTGGGGTGTCAAAATAACAGTGGACTGTAACAGGTAAGGGTACAGAGGCTACTGTGGGCAATTTCCTCCAATCACTAACGTTCTATTGATAAATGGATATTCCTAACATTCTTATTACTATAAATTCCAAAGACACAGCTCTTTTACCATGAAATGTAAATTTCAAAAGTAATTTTTGAATATTTCAGTCAAATTTTTGTCCGATTCTATGAGTACCCCAATATACTCCAAACTCTGGAGCATGATGAAATATTGAAATACGCGAGTACTCGCAAATTTAGATTAGGTTTCTGATGACTAAATGAATGGACCTCACTAGTAACCACATGTAATTTGTATATCCCACCATGACTTGCAGTCCTGATATGCAGTTGCATGTAGGAGGTGCTGGAATACACCACATTACCGAGTTTACAAGGTATTAAATTCAAATTATAAGATTTCCAAGTGTTATAACTTCATTTTTCATTAACACAATATTAATAATACATCGTAAGGAGACGTGGTCAGTGCACCACAAAAACAATTCATTCGGCATTGTTTAGGACTTCCACCTAAGATATTATGATGGAACTTTCTCGATTTCCTACGTTTAGATGGAGAGATACTATACATTTGTCACAGACGAAATATGGACTTGACCCGGAATTTTGTTGAAAGGATCTCAAATTTTACATATGGGTATTTGGGGCATGTAGAATATTGAAATCCCATTATTCGTGTACAGGGGTCAGCGCAAGGGGGGGTGACCTACCCCTAATATTGAAAAATTTGTATTTCCTCTCAGAATAATGAAAATCATCACTTACCTAATCTGAAATACTTTCACGGCCTTAATAAACAACAGGCAATTAATTTCATGGTCAACCACTCCATAAATAGGTGTGAAATTTACCCTTAAAAATTAAAATGTGCGTTTTTTTCGAGTTTACCCGTGGCTCAGTAGAATCTACTGGAAAATGTCTGGTGTAGTAATAGCAGAAAATATTGATGAAGGGATAATTCCGTCGGATAATGGTATTAAAAGGGTAGAATCAACTCTTATCGTAAGAAATGTGTGAAGTATTAAGTAAAATAGATAGATGAAATATAACGACGGGAAAATGTTCTCCATCCATTCTAGTAAAATTCTCATTGGAGATTTTGTGGGTAGGATGGCGAGAAGGAGTGGGAAGGAGTGAGAAGCGGTTAAATTCGCCACAAAAGTCGTATATGTTCAATTCTATCGTGAAAATCGTTAATTAACTAATACAAAATGCTTTCATATCCTTTAGAATTTATTTACTATTCATGTAAGGTCCGACCACCCCTCACATAGGGATGGTTTCACCCTTAAAAATTGAAAAAAAATCGTGTTTACTTGCGTCTGTTGATTACAGTAAATTCCAAGTTGAATTTTGTTGGAGTAAGGTAGCGAGAATATTTATGAAGGGTTGAAATTTACCTCAAAATCGTCCGGAGTAGATAACGTATGAGTTATATGTCATAGGAATTTGCAGGAAAATGTACAATTTATTCATAAAAATTAATCATGTATTTACATCCATTACACTAGAGGTTCAAAACTTAATTAGTAATCTTCCAGCAAATCGGCTCCACTTTTATTAACAAACCCACATTTCCACCTTAGACAAGTTTCACAACATAAAACCTTTATTTTGTTCATGTTCAGTTGGTCTGAAACTACTGAATCTACATTTCCACCTTCAAAAAATCATTCTTGTGACAGCCAGATTGAAAAAAATAAAATAAAAAAACAACATTGTATTTCAATTGTTGAGGTTCCAAACAGAGATGCAATGATTGGTTCTATTATGTCATAATAACAATGTAATTTTCTCGTGTTCTATTTTGTCATGATAAACATGGAAGAAAGAGATGTTTCCTGATCACTTTCACGGACTGTTTAGTGCTGCTAATTTATATTTGTTTACAATTATATAAAGAAATTTTCATGACTACTGCATACGAACTGCATCGAGGGCTATCACTCACAGACAAGGTTGACACAGTGGAACAAGGCACAAAACTAACTGCACTACTGTTTTATTTCAATACTACACTCAAGCCGACATTAATTACCTTAATTTATTTGTTATAAACAACAAAACGGCAGCATGCGGCTCTCGAGTGTCTGCCAGCGTCGGTCGGCGCACACCTGATCGCACGTATCCAAAATGGCCGTTCAGAAACGGGAGTCTCGCTCCTCTCTCTTTTACCTGATCTTCGAGCCTTATTTTCTAATAATAGAAGCATCCTAGTGTGTTATGTGTGCGTGGAATTTGTAGCTGAGATCCTCATCTTTCGAATCCCGTCGAGACATGTCGGTTTGTTCCATTTGTTTACTTGATAAATGAGAGATTACCATATTCGGCATTTTCGACAAAATTCAAACAAAAATGTCTCCTTTGAATTTTCCTACGTCTTTTATCAAGTTTAAACTTGTGTTTGATAGATTTAAAGGTGCACTTCAGTAGGGTATATGTAACATATTTAAATATTTGGTCAAAACGACATAATCTTAATTAATTCATGAGAGTGTTCAAATATTGTGAAAAATGTATATAGGCAAACACTTAGTACGAAAATTGAGGCTCACATTTCACGAGTAACGCTGTGGGATTGTGGTGCAAGGAGTATAAATTCACCCTGGGAGCGCTATATTGTTGAGTAGTTACTTTTTGAGATACGAAATTCTAGAAATCCACCCCCTCTATATTTGTAATAACAATTATCAGTTAAATAAACAACCTCTCTTTTCGCTCAAATGTCCTAAACAAAGTTTGAACCTTGTATTTTCAGACAACAGACCGTAAATATTTCCATTATTTACAAATCGCACATGTAGAGAGGGGAATGACTCCGTTTTTTTAAATTCAAATATTTGAGTTCGCGCGCTTTCGCGAGGTAATTACGTGCTAAAATTATAATATCAAAACAAATTATTTCCACGATGAAAAAAATAGTAGTTCTTGTATAAAATTTTCCGTGGTCAGAATTAATGAAAAGTCAGTCCTTCATTGGCAAAAAAGCATTTGAAAGTTTAAGGTAGTTTTCACCCCTTGCGGTCATCACTCAATGCGAACTTTTCGGTTTCCATATTCTACTCATCAAACGCTACCACCATGCCAATTTTCAGCTTCTCTCATTCTACATTCACCTAAAATCCTATGACAGCTGTACTACGACTAGTGTTATTTGGAAAGGAATACTGCTGTCTTGTGTTGTCTCGCGAATTTCTTGAGAAGTCGATCATGTTAATCCGTCCCGGTCGACAGAGAGCTCGATCTTAACCAGACAGAACAGAGTGAACATCTGTCTCTTGTACCGACCTAGAAAAGATCTTCCCAGAAATATCTGGAATTTCTTACTCAACTTATTTCGTTCTCGACGAGCTTTGATCGAGTGGGTGGACTGGTCACACAAAATGTTCTATAATAATTAATCCGAAAGTGATGTAGATCAATGCCACTAGAATTGACGATCGAGGCCTCAGATTAGAAGATCCACTTGGACTCTGTGATCTGTTCTCTCAAGGGCCACGTATTCTTTGTTCTATTGAAAGCAAATCTCCAAAAACCACGGAATATAAGTAAATACGAGGACTCCTACTTTGATCGCAGGGATGTTAACCACTAAACCACCCGTTCGCCTTCCACAACGGTACACCGTTGCCACCTAGACCTAACCCCGAGAGANAGATTAGCCACGGTAAATGCAGATGCACCCAGGATCGGAGATGAAAATATTTCAATACCAGCACTCCTTTTTGCCGACGACTTGATTATTTTCTCAAAAACACAAGCAGGTTTACAAAGAAGTTTAGATGAATTAGAAATTTTCTGCGAAGAAACGAAACTAAAAGTTAACGTTAATAAGACAAAAACCATGACATTAAAAAATGGGTGGGTCTACAGTAAGAATGAAACTTGGTCGTACAAACGAGAAACGCTAGAAAACGTTAAAGAATACATATATTTAGGAGTAACCATCTGCATGAACGTAACTTGGATGAGACATACGGAGAAAGACTTATGGATAAAATGATTCAATATCTACTCATCCCGGGAATAGCGTACGGAGCCGAAATATGGGGCGCGGGGAATAACGATATTTTAAACTCGCTTCAAACGAAATATCTTAAAATGGTAACGGGCATTGCTTCATCCACAGCAAACAGTGGCACTTTATGGGAATTTGGGTTGCTTCCCATTGAACTAACTCTCCAATTAAAAGCAATTAAATATTGGCTTTCGATAAGGGCAGGCACCACGAACCCACATGTAATTCAGTCTTACCATTGTAATACAGAAGGAAAATGGGACAGGCAAATTAAAAATTTAATTTATAAAGCAGGAATCACTTGTGTGAGTCAGAATAGTCCATCGTTAAACGATCTAAAAGATTTTAAGAGAAAACTCCAAGACTTATACCGTCGTGATATAGAAACTAACAGACTGGAAAAGATCGTGCAAACCTTAGTAGCTGGACAATGGGGTAGAAAACCATACATTGACTTTCTCAAATCAAAAGAACGATCGGGTTACGGATGGTTTCGCGCAGGAGGGTGGAAATTAAGAAAACTGAGGGGAGGCGCGGATCGAGACTCTATTTGCCCACTTTGCAGGGATCAAAATGAAGATTGGATTCATATTTTACTAACATGCCCGAAAACAGATCAAAAACGAACTTTTATCCAAGTAGGTGCATTCCAAAATTATCACATTAAAGTAGATTTAGCCATTGCTATAATGAGAGACAATAGAGTATCTGTAGTGCAGTCCCTGGGTTAGTTCCTAAGCTATGTGAGGGAGATGACAGAAAGTGTAATATGCGCTGAAACTACTGATTCAAATGAACCGTCATTCTCCCGCTTCGTCTTTTACTTTTGTTTCAGGTGGAGACGTGTTGAGATGACATTCCAAGGCATTACGTCAATTATGTTATTTTTAGTATTGTAAATAATTGAATTTTATTTTAGTTTTTATTTCTATGACGAAACTGGTATATTTTACATTATAATTTATTTCTCTTATTTAAGTATCTTTTGTAAATATGTTGATATTAATTAAATATATTCGTGTCCTGACCGTTGGTTTCCCATGGTTCCCAACGGTGCTCAATGAATCGATAGTTACAGTATTCTTAAAATATATTTTACAACTAAATAAAATAATATTAAAGTAGCACTAAAGGATGCTAAAAAAAATACTATTACGAATCACAAGTAAATAAAATTACAATCATTTTAAGTTCAAAAACAAAGATTGTAAAAATTAAAACAGCAACTATCCATTCAATGAGAGTGAATACCAGGGCATTGTATGCACAGCCCACGGCTCTACTTTAGGGGCATTTTAAAGGCGAACAGGCAAAAAAACCTCGCCACACGTTTGTACATAAATAATAATTGTTGTAAATAAAGCGCCCTATTGAAATTGAAATTATTTTCACGTGGGAATATAAACCCCAGATGATCTGTACAGGAGACGAGTGAACCCAGATGGGATAAGTTAAGGTTGGTTAAGAGAGGAAGTAGATGATGGGTGGTTGGATGCTGCAGGTGGATGAGGAAGTGGTGTCGACGGCGGAGAGGCAGGACTCGTTCGCGGTGACGTCGATGGGTCAGCCGATGGCGCCCCCTTCCTCCATGTCGGCGTCTCTAGCGGCGGCAGCGGCGTCTGCGGCGGCCGGAAGAAGCGGCATGCAAGTGGCGTCCGTGCCTCAAGCCGCCGGTGGCAGCGTAGGTGGTTCAGCTGGCGTCGGTCTCCCTCCGCCCCCACCGGCGCAGGCCACCGGCGCGCCTGCGTCCGCTGGCGTCGCAGCGCAACAAACTGGAGGCCCCGGAGGACGTCTGGTGCGACCCAACGCTGCGTCCATCGCTCAAGAAGCGGCGTTGGAAGCTAAAGCGGCGTCGGACGCGCAACTCATGGCTGGACAGCAAGCGGCGCACCAGGTACGCACGGCGCACCTACCGGTTTTCTTTTTCATCCTTGTATTTGTTAATGGGAAATGTAGCTTAGTGCTATTGAAGCTTATCTACATTGAGCGATAGGAGGTAGGGAAGTGGGTGCTAGTGGCTATTGACTAACTTAATACTCATGTGTAGTGCGGGTTGCCAACGTACAGGAACACAAACTCATTGTTGTATTTGTAAATGGGAAATGTAGCTTAGTGCTATTGAAGCTTATCTACATCGAGTGATAGGAAATAGGAGGTGGGAGGTAGGGACTATTGTTAGAAGGTGGGCCACTTAGCTGGGTGTACCAACAACTTGGCCCGTGCGCAGGGGTTAGTAGGAGTAATTAGTAATAGTACGTACTAAAAGGTGGATAGAAGAAAGAGGGTTTCCTTTTTCAGTAGTCTCTGCTGTATGAACTGGGGCATTAATGTGAAAAACTACACATTTTTGTCTGGCCCCGCCGAGAATTGAACCCGGAGTGACTTGGTGGTGAGCGAGCACGCTAAACCCGTAGCACCGGAGAGGCTACCTGCTTTTTGTTCAATCGCTGAGTGTTGAGCACTGAGTATTTTAGCTCAATACAAATACAACAATAGAACAGAACACATAAATTAAATGACGCATAAAATGTGGAACCACTCTTTGTATTTTCTATAAAGTTTAATCACTCAAGCTGCATCGTTCATTTAAATAGAAAATGATTTCCTTATTTACTCTCCTTATTTTTTTCTCTACAAATTGGGTGTATGATGTATCAATAAGAAACGCTGGTCCTGTTTACGGCGACTTGCGAACATTGACTATGTGCCGTCTTTTACATACAGCATGTTTATTTCGTATCTGGGAGAAGTTTCAGAAATATTTTTGAAAAAATCGGAAAATATTTTCCTCCCGGAATTTTGCGGATATGAGCTTTGTCTGAGGAACAGAAAGACCTTATTCTGAGTCGTTACAAGATGCCCTTTGCGTCAAATCAATCACAAAATTGGCTAATACGACTTGTTTTTGTGATCTCCGTGCTCAATACTAAACTTCATCTAATTTTTTTGTGGAGATACATTTTTGAGGAACAAAAAAAAACTTTCTTCGACTACGACCACAAAATTTTGATGTTATCATACATTCAACATCTTTTGAAGATGAAATGCTTTAGTACAATAATATAAATGTACTTGGGAATAACTAAATAATAACATTGATCCGTTCGTTTTCATAACGAAATTCCAAGTGATGCAAGTGGTGGTGGTGTTGATAGTGGTGGGTGATGCGCAGGTGAAGGCGCAGTTGGCGGAGCGCGCGCAGCAGGCGGCGCAAGCAGCGCAGGCGGCCCTCGTTGGTAAACAGCAGATGATGGAGCAATTGGAGGAAGAAGTGCGCGAGGCGCAGGCGGTGGTGCAGGAGGAAGGAGCGTCTCTGCAGATGGCGCAGCAAGAGGTGCAGGCGGCTTCTGCGTCTGCGCAGCAAGCGCAGCAGCAGCTCAAGGTATTGACATCGGCCGTGCAGCTGGAGCAGGCCAACGTGGGCAACGCGGAGCAGGCGGCGACGGGCGCGCAGCAGGAGTTGACGGAGAAGACGCAGCTAGTGGAAGCGGCGCGCAGACGCGTGCAGATGTTGCTGTCGCAGCTGTCCGTCGCTCGCTCAGACTTCACCAACACGCGCACAGCGGCCGACAAGGCTTTACAGGCAGCGCAGGAGGCAAAGATCAATGCGGCGAGGAGTCGTCGAGCGGGGCCTTTGAGTCGTCGGGAGGCCCTCGACGTTAAGATATCGGCGCCGAAGTGCGAGAAACACTCCACGTCGATGGTGCCACCTCCGGGACTCGAGGAACAGGAGGAGGACCGTGAAGGAGGGAGAGGAACGACTGGCGGAGTCTCACGGGAACGGCGTGCGCCAACACCGGAACACGCTCAAACGGAAGCTGAAGCACCATCTCATACGGCCGACGACGCCACTTCCGTCCAAGACAGCACCACGGAACCGAGTACCGGTGATGGTGATGGAAGTAGAACAGCAGCAGCAGCTGCTGCCTCCGAAGGCATCACCAACAGCGCTACTGGTGTCGAATTCACCGAAGACGCAACGCCACATGTCGCTGATGATGTAACCCAGTCCTTCACCGATGACGTCACGCGCAGTCTCACAGACGATTCGGAAACCACCGTCCAGCTACAAAGAGATCGTCGACACGCGAAAGGTTCGGGACGGTCATTCTTTAGTAAATTTCTTCCAAGCCGATTGATTCCCCATGGGGAGGAAACACAGAACTTGAAGAAAGGCAATGCAGTACAGGGTACGATACTCACTGAAAGTATTGAGAACGGGGTCAATGAAAACACTAAGCAGTCACGAACAGATGGCGCTGCTTCCTTGGAAAGAAGTAACGAGAAGCGTCATCGGACGGACGACGTGGAGTGGGGGCAGTCCGCTGAGTGCGTGCACAAGAAGAAAGGAGGGAAACGACGTCGAGCTGCTTCTACGTTAGATGAGATGGAAGATAATCGTTTGACTGAACACGAGCAACTCCAGGGACATCTGCCTCCTCAGAGAGCTTCTGCTTTCCAGGGCCCAAAAATGTCCGCTGCACCTCTTGGGATGGAAGTAGCTGGGGATGCGAGAGAGCTGAGAAAATCAAACCTCCCAGAAGGTCAAGAAGTATCAATTCGTCGAGAGAAAGATTACAACAAACAAGTTCCAATCGAAAACAAAGTTTTACCTCGGAATTTCCAAACCGGCGTGGCTAAAGTGGAGATACTTAAGGCCACAAAATATGAACCAATTGCGCGCTGCGTGCATAGAGCAGAGGTTGGCGAATTTGAAAGTGACTTAGTGAGTGCCCGAGGAGAACCACGTGGTGTCATCGAGAAGAAGTTGGGAGTCGTTGAGCAGAATTCAAATGCGCTTGAAGACTCGAGAATGGCTGACGCTGAAGGCGATACACGTCGCAAACGCCGAAACATTAAAATGGAAATAAATGACGGTGAAACGGATCTTCAGGGAAGGAACGTTTATTTCAGCACCGATAGCGCATTAGTACGACGTGAAAGAGAATCATATTCCACCGCCTTCAAAGAGGTTAGTGACACGGATGAAAGAACAAGAGATAAGGTGGAATTAACTGAAGCCGATTTAAACACGAATGAAGTAACTGAAATGGCAACGAACGCAGACGTTCGAGAGCGGCGAGATAATTTGGAATCGTATAGAACCTTTGTAACTGACGCTACGGAGCAAACGAAAATTGAAAAGAGAGAAAAAGGAGATGTTACGGGATCTCAGACCGAATTCCCCGCGGACGGGAACGAAACTCCTAGCATCCTAACATCCGTGCGCGTAGTAGGAGGAAATAGTGGACTAAAGCATTCAAAAGTAAGTGAAAGACATCACCGAGAAATTCCCGTACTTCAGTCTGGCAGTATGTTGAGCTTAGAAGATTCTACAGAAGAAACGTTGGAGAAAGAACGGTTCCCGAGGGAAATCTCGGAGTCACCAATTGAACGATACGGTTCCGATGACCACGAGACAAGAGAATCCAAAACGCAAGAAGAGATCCAAAATCAACACGTGATTCCTGAATTGCAATCGAAACCTCCCGGGGGAGAGAATTACGTGACGAAGCAAGCGGATCAGAAGGAGAGGAGGTGCGAGAGAGAGGTGAGAGCAGAAGCGCCGACCGAAGAGAACGGGAGGTATCCACGCGAAGCTACAAAGCTAAACGTCAAATCAGTTGTGGGTGAAAACAAGGCGGAAGACAGAGGAACAGTGGTAGAAGAGAGGGTGCTACGAGAAGTTAACGGTTTAGAAACAGAAAGAAGTAATTTGGCTAGCGAGGTCACGAAACATACTTTTATTATTGTGAGATATAACCGTGATGTTACGGAATCCAACACAGAACAGGTTGATAAGCGAGAAGAGGTCAGGAGTCAATCGAAATTGCGGGATATCCGACGGCGTGAAATTTCAAGCGTGTCGAATCTGGCCACTGCTCTGATTAGTGATGTTACAAATGAAGACAGTATAAGCGAGAATCTTCCTCGAGAAATAACCGTATCGATACCAATTAGCATCATTTCGGACATGGAGGTCACAACTCAAGATGAAAGAGAAAAGCGACAACTGCAAGAAAGTACGGACATGGAAACAGAACACGGCGACAAAGAAGGAAATGAGGAAGGACAGTCTTCCGGTTCAGAGCAGGAATCAAAGAGAGTAAAAAAGGAATTGGAAGTGCAGAAAGAGCACGGTGCCGTCGAAGGGGGTTTAAAACCTCTTGACGAAAGGTATCCACACTCGGCTAGTTCTCACGAAGTGGTACCCGATAAGGAACAAAGAAGAGTCAAAAAGGAACTGAAAAAACAGAAGTTAGACCTTGCTGAAGAGTGGGATTCAAAAAAATCTGTACATGAGATACATCAACGAGATCTCACCGAATCTATAATGATGGACGATGGAAAGGAAACGATAAATAAACCAGAAAGGAGCAGACGTGAATTAACAGAGTCACAAACTGACGATACAAAAGAAACTAAGGATAAAGAGAAGCGGGAGGTGACAGATGAAATTGACGGGATCACAGGAACTAAACTCGAAGATAAATCTGAGCGGGGAATCACAGAAGTGCAAACGGATCTTAGAACTGACAATGAAAGACCTGCACGCGCAATAGTCGATTCACATTCAGATATTGGCGAAGATGACCTCACTACAGAAAACGGAATACGAAACAGAAATAGACGCCAAATGACAGAAACGCAAACGGAGCAAACTGTTTTCATTAGTGGATTTAAAAGACATACTAAGGCCCATGAGAGACATGAACTTGAATCACAGGAGGAATTTGTACTCGAAAATCAAATGGCGAAAGATTCAGTGCGAAATCAACGTGATGTAGATATAGAAACGAAAGACGAAACTGAAAAGGAGAGGAAAAATATGATAAGAGAAGAACGTCAAGTGTTTGATGCTAGAATCGGAAAGAAGGTCGAAGTGGGAGAGAAAGCTATGACAAACGACGACATAGACGAGAAAAACCACAGAAAAATCGCAAAATCAGTACCGGAACTGAATAATTTTGATTTTCCTTCCAAACCAAGAGTAGAACCTGCAAACGAAAGAGGAATTCTTGATTCGCGAAAGCAAAACAGTCAGAATGATATTGATTCACTACGTCTCACTGCAGATCCCGAGGACGAGAAATACGGTGGTTCCAGCACGGATGCCGACTTGAAAGAGAGACTTAAACGAGGCATCTCAGAACCTCACGAAGAATATTTTGAAAACGTCCCGTTCTTGAAAGAGAGACGACAAGAAACTTTGGAACTACGGGCAGCCGGTGGATTGGATTCTATAGCTTTATTGGGGGATGGAAGTTTTAATAGAGAAGGACATCGATCCAAATTTGATGTGATTAAAAGGGAATCGAATGAGAAAGAAAGGTTAACTACAACATTTACAGTAGCAGAGGATAGAACTGCAACCGCAACCGCAACCGTGACGCACGATCGGACGGTGACTTACGCGAATGGAGGGAGTATGTGGATATCGGGAGTACCGCAGGAGTTAATAGCGTTGGATGATTTAAAAGTAGACCCCGAACCTTCCAATACTCATCGTCGTGTCAAAAGAAATAGGAGGGATACTGCGTTTCCAAATCATAATCAATTCTATTTTAATCTTCCTCCAGAAACACGGCTACAAAGAGATCCAGATAACCAAAATCCCTTCCAGAATAAAAGAGACACACGAGAATTTTTTCAACGCCCCCCTTTCAACATACGAGAAAGTAATAACCCGGGAGTTATTTCCGGTCAGCAGTATATTGACTTTTTAAATTATCTTCCTTTACTGAACCCCACACCTGATAGCAATGTTTCGAAACCTGGGACCGCGCGTGATGTGATTGATCCGAATAAAAGGGGAGAAGTTGAGGTGAAAAGGGGGCGCAATGGAGGGAAATGTGTGGGGGTGGCCCCGGCCGACATCCTAGAGAGCGATCCTTGGGGAGCTCCTGGTGGTCGGGTGTTAAGGGTGGAAACTAGGTAACCATAAGGGTGGCGTTCAACTGTGACCGCCGCCGTCTTGTTTCACATACATATATACACGTCCTTAGAGGTGTCTTGGTACTCCGTGAAATTTTAACACGGTATACGGGGGTCTATTTTACGAGTCATGTACATTTTTCATTTTTAAACGTGAATTTATATCAGGAACCAAATTGTATCGATACTCTGAGCTTCATTGTATTCTCAAGGAGTAAAATAATATGGAGGCACAAAACTTTCCAGTTTACTTTGGAAGTATAAGATGCTCACTGTATCATACAAGAATATATTTAGTGGTTGCATGTGGTGTGTCTAATACATCCGTATGACCAATATTTAAGAGAAAGATATTATATAATGAAAATAAAGATTTTTAATACATATCATTTTAAATGTTTTTATACGTATCATATTTAACAGCTGGTTGAAATGAAAGATTTCTTTTATTAAAAATTATTCGCGAACATACTTTCGTGTTATTCCCAATTGTATGGATGCGTTTGTAAATTTACAAATATTTTAAATTAAATACAATTCATAGTAATATTCTTATTCATATAATAGCAATGTCGAAGCACTGGTAAGTAAATTAATTGTTCCACAATGAAAAATATATCGTGA
This sequence comes from Laupala kohalensis, assembly GCA_002313205.1. Taxonomy (NCBI): domain Eukaryota; kingdom Metazoa; phylum Arthropoda; class Insecta; order Orthoptera; family Trigonidiidae; genus Laupala; species Laupala kohalensis. The sequence continues at coordinate 706,502 of NNCF01126356.1, read as the reverse complement.
AAAAAACTGTGAAATTCAATAGTTAAAATTAGTTTAAAATTTTCAATATTTTTTAAAAAGATTTCTGTTTAAAAATGTTAGTTCGAAGCTAACTAACTAACTGAGAAATTCGCTAATGTCACCAATCAATAATTTTACATGTAATAGCTGATACTCGTTCCCTTCATGTTTTGTAAAGTAATTTTTAAATTCAAACATTTCTCTTTTCAGTTGATTATACGTAGGACATCGTATAGTTCACAGTTGAAGAAAAAGCACCAAACGATTTTTCGAAATATATATTTTTAAATTTTTTCTCAAGATATAGACATTCTTTGCTTTTGATAGTGTACGAAATGAAGTGTGAAATGACTTTGTGAGTCATTGAAGCCGCGGGAAAGTAAATGGAACTCATATGGAGTTACATGAGGCAGCTGATATGAAGTGTCACTTATCGCGCAGTATGTTGCAATAGCATAAAAACTTTAACACAATATATTATATATAATGAATTTAAAATTGGGGAATGAGAATGGACTATTTCTACCATAAATATAGTAAAATACATGCTATAATTTATCCATTTGTACCTACGTAATGAACAAGTCAATTGCAGGAATATCAATCATTGATAATTTTCAAATATTCAAAATTTAATATTTTCAAAGTCCTAAAATGGGCATTTTAAATAATGTAACTCATTATTTAAATAATGTAACACATTATTAAAAATGCCATAAAACACAACTTATTTGCCAACTTTTCAATAAAACTAGTTTTTAAGCAATATTTTATGAAAGGAATTTATTTTATCTACTACATTTCGACGGCATAGTGCAAAAAAGTATGACAAAAATGAAAAAATGGTAGAAAAGTGAAAATTTAATATTTTCGAAGTCCTAAAATGGTATTTTAAATAATGTAACACATCTTCAGTACTCTCACAAGAAAGTACATAAAAAACAA
>NNCF01126356.1:683466-696906 GCA_002313205.1 Laupala kohalensis | reverse complement strand
GCAATCCTATAGCTTTCTAATGGATGAAATTCCGGGGTGGAATCTCCCAATTTTCACGTGGTACACAATGTCGTGTATAAATAACACTGATTGTGCACGCTTCAGAGTCAAGGACTACACGACGAAACAGTTTTTTATTACGATCTGAGTCTGGGTGGAAATGGTGTACAGTTGTGGAAGGCGAACGGATGGTGTAGTGGTTAACACCCCTGCTATCAAAGAAGGAATCCCTGGTTCGATTCCCGGATCGTCGCCGTTTCCACCTGACCGAAAGTTGTCCCAATTTTTACTACGGTTTGATTGTATTAAACACCCGAAAATTGCGTCAGAAGACGATGAACTAGTAGTTTTCGACGTCCAGCGCTTTCGAAACTCACTACAATGCCATGCGAACAGAGCTCCTAATGACCAGCGAGGTGAGCGTCGAAGGAAGTGTTCCTCTCAAATGCAAAAGTCAGCGAGATGAAAGCGAGTTCTGCAGAAAGGATCCGAACAACAGGAAGAAGAGTTCGAATGCGATGCGGAGGGGCGGAAGTGACAGACTGCCTTCCTTCCTTCCTTCCTTCGTGGAGGTTGAGGGCGCCGCGCTTGAGGGGCAAAAGTCTTTTCACATCTTTCGCTGGTTGGTACATGGAAGCGACGAGGGCGACGCTCGACCCCGTCCGGACACACCCGTTTTTACAAGCTTTTATTTAACTTGACCTGTTAGTTTGTTAATATGTTTGGATCAAATCTTGCAAGTAAATTTTAAACCAGTTCCCCACCACAGATTGAGATGAAATTTAAATATTCAAACCCCGATGACAATGCTATATTATTTCTCAAACTCAAAATCTTTTAAAAAAATTTTTAATTAAGATTTTATTCCGAGATAACTCACTATGGATTGTTTCTGGGAAGCGTCCCATGAAATGCAAACCTCTGTTCATACAAATAAGTATAATGAATTGCATGACCAAGGCCATTTCATTATAACTTCTTATCTTGCCTTTACGATCGCTACTCAAAAGGATGTTTATGCTGTCGGAAAGTGTATCACACGGACGCTGTTACATTAAATAAAAGTTTGTGTTTAAAAAGTTTTTTTTAGTACAGTGAACATGTAAACAAGCAAAAGATTAATTATAATTACAAATAAGTAAACAACTTCTAATATTGAAAAGTATAAAATAATAAATAAGAAATCATTTTAAGCACAAGCTTTTATTTTTGCCATGTACTAAAACGAATAAAATAAATTTAGGTTTGTATTATTATGATAATGCAATTATGCCAGATGCTATTACCTCCATATATATAATTAGTAGATCCTAATAAAAGTGAACTCACTCTCTAGCTTTATCACTGAAAACGATTTAATATTTTACGTAGAATTATTTGTTTTCAAAAAGCTTGTCACGAAATTTGAAAAGAAAATATATGCCTCGCCAAATTATTTCTTACCAACGAATCAGTCTTATGAAATTAACTGTTAACTGGTATTTACTTTTATGAGCAATAATTGAAATTATATGGGAAATAAATATGAATTTCAAATTTTCCCTTTATCTCACGAACAAATCTACCTACGAACATTGAAAAGCGGGTCTACATTAAATTTAATAATAATAAATTTATTGTCAAAAAACAGTACAAACTGCGTATGACCATGTGGGGGAGAATAAACTAATATACTCTCCGGAAGCAAGCAAGGGACCATCCCATCAATTCCGATCAAGGGCCCTAAGGCAGAGGCGGATTCAAAAAAAATTCAGCAAAAGTTCCTAGATAAGATAAAAAGTTAGCTGCGAGTTATAATACATATATAATGTCAATATGTTTGTAAATGTACATGTACAAGTTATTATCGAACTATAGATTATTCCGAGTATAGTGTTTAAAAATCATAAGAGTTGAAGAAAAAACACTAAATTCACGATTTATTGTTACAATAAACACGCCCCTAGACAAAGCCTAGAGAACCTGTATAAGAAATCCGCCTCTACCCGAAGGAAAAACGGAGAAAAACCCGGGCCAGTATGGGGCTCCAGAATTAATGTACACAACCGTGCCAAAGTTGAGTACACATAAAACTAAATTAATATGAGTCATACGGCAACACAATCATGCAAGAAAATAGTTTCTGAAATTGTTATAAGTTATTTAAGAAGTATTACAGCAATGGCGTGATAAAGTACAAGAAGTTAACAAACTACTAAAATTCCGTATGCTGCCGAGGAGTATCGCTATTTTTAAATTCATTGGATTAAGTCCTGCCCTTTTTCTTTCCGAACTATGGTCCATTCTTAACAGACAAACTGCACTTTAAATAACCGAAACAAGTCACGCGATCCAAAAGACAATTGTGAAGCTCTGTAGACCTCGTTCTGCAGCTGGAGATTACAGCACTTGAAAAGTCAACATCTCACTTGACGATCGGAACGTGAAAGGAAACAAGATCCTCCAGACTCCAATTACTAATTTCTCCGCTTGAAAACATTCTCTCCAAAGAAAGAAAAACACGAAAATGAAAATAGTTATTTGGTCTTAATGGTCTCGTCTAAATCCTCATAGAATGGTCCTCCGCTTTTCATTAATCTCTCTTTCTCCTGGAGAGAAAAAATATCTCTTGTTAGATATCTGATTGAAAATTCATCGTGGTGATGGAAATATCCTCCGAAGTACAGCGCACAAATTACTCTCCTCTCTCTTCAGTAACAAAGGTCTAAAAAAAACTAAAATTCGTATAATTTGTTGAAAGAAAACTGTATTTCTTGCGAATTCCTATACTTTTCTATCAATTATTGTGTTTGTAAATGGGAAATGTAGCTTAGTGCTATTGAAGCTCATCTACATGGAGCGATAGGAGTAAGGAGTTAACTGGGTTTACCAACAACTGGGCCCACGTGGAAGGGTTAGTAGAAGTAGTTAGTAACAGTTAAGAGTTAATGATACTAGGAGGAGGTGGCTAGAGGAAGAAAGGTTTTTCTTTTTAGTAGTTACAGCGATATGAACTGGGACATTCATGTGAAAAGCTACAAATTTTCTGACCCCATCGGGAATCGAACCCGGGATGACTAGGTGATGAGCGACAATACGAACACCTGCGCCACCGGTGGGGTTCTCGTATTCTGCTATTCCTCGCAATCAGTCAGATGAGATGGGCATTCAGTTTGAGCAATACAACATGTTCACTTGGTTGGGCAACGTTTCGGTCGACGTAGACGCCCTGAGAACATGAGAACCTCATCAGAACATCAGAAACGTTGCACGAGGATGTATTTGCTCGTGGTGGAATGTTTAGGATTTGATATTGGATAATATGCACAATGATTTCGGTTGAAATGAAATAAATATGGGGTCAGAAATTCCATAGGTAGCAGACATAAATATCTCCCAATTTTTCCAACTTTCAATGAGTATAAACCTTTTCCTCTCCTCATTTCTGAAGAAAGATGAACAGAATAACAATGGAATGATAATGACGTGTGCAAGATGAAAACCATGATTAGACCAAAAACTTTTCTATTATATGAGTATTTTCTATTACATATTTAATTATGGTGTATAAATTATATCAGTGATCAAAGGCATAAAAGGCATACATGTTACACATGCTCAGAAACTAAAGAAAAATAACTTTTATTCGGATATCCGGTTTATTTGGATTAGTTTTTGTTATCAAATAATTTTTTTATTTGAAATTTTGAGTTTGAGAAAAAAACTTAATACGTAGTTTGTGTATGACCTAGAGTTCTAAAAACTCGGCTACGTTATTCAGTGCGTTCAATAATTTCGGGACCCTATCGGATTCCCCAGTTCGGAAACACGACGCTGTATTGAACGTAAAATCTGTAATCGGAAAAAGGAAAATTCTTCTTCCAAAACTGTCAGTCAAGATTCAATTTTTGTGAGGTGACGAAGTTAATCTGAAATCGGCACGTGTGATACACAGCGGTCTAAAGAAAGTTACATAAGAAAACCGCAACTCATCGTCTTAATTATTTTCTGATCATTCACTCTCCCAGAAGCATTTTGTTGGCAGCAGTGGGACAGGAAACAGGAAGTGATCTCACACACTCCCTCCCCACACATGGATTCAACATTTCTGGCATCAATATCGACATTCCCATTTCCAATCGCAATAAAATAGAAAAACTCACGAATTGCTTGTAAAATAGACATTTAAGAGAGTATTTGAACAAATGAACAAGAAAATATTTCAATTTTTTTTTAATATCACGCAAACAAATTTTAACTTTCTTGAGTCACTGAAATGTAACTACACACAATTAATCAGAGGCACTTAATTATCAATAATTTATCCTCTGGAAACCCTTCCTCTTGGGAACATGAGAAATTTGCTATAAAACAAGTCTCTCGACATCCAAAACGCCACAGAGTTTATTGCGAGTTTTATTCCACATAATGCTTCGACTCTAGACTGCAGCCTTCGTCATGTGTACGAAATAGCAATAACAATGTTCGTTAATATTTTAATATATTTTAAATTTAGAATTTATTCCAATCAACACAGTTTTTCGAAATTATTCAAACAAAATAAAGAAATAAAAATATTTGTTTAAGATTAGGTAAAAACCCATTAGCTGTTAATATTACATATTACATTTTAGTAGCTAAACCCGTGCGATGTATTTGCTCTAGAAATTGAATGAAACTAACATTCTGTATGATACTTTTAACGTTCACTTTTATGTAGCAAGACTATTTTAATTACCTATGTAAAATAGCGGATACTACTTTCCTCCATATGCTATTTTTAGGAAAGTTTCACACGGCCTCATATTTGATCTTAAAAATCTTAACAAAACAACACAACATATAATAATCATCATAATAACAATATTTATATGATTTATACGCAACAGAGCGTTACGTAATTCACGTGTGAATATTGTTCATATCAGCAGCGATGTCAACCGCTGTCAGGAATCAAGTAAATAAATAAACTTTATTGTCAAAAAAGCAGTTACAAACTACGTATGACCACGTGGAGGACAATAAACTAATTTCACTCTCGGGAAGTAAGCAAGGGACCATCCCTTCAATTCCGATCAAGGGCTCTAAGGCAGAGGCGGATTGAACACTTCAATATGCTCCTAACGATAAAAAATAGTTCGACACGTGTTATAGTATTAACAAAACACCAACAAATATTCTATTTAATAAATCATAGAAAAGTCATTTCACAAGTACGTATTATTATCAAGCTATAAATCATTCGGAAAGTATTGTTGACAATTCGTACCTATTAAATAAACACTAAATTCGCTAATAATTATATCAATTGATGCCGTCTCTAGACAGAGCCTAGCGAGTCTTTATATAAAAAAACCCACCTCTACCCGAAGGAAAAACTCGGGTCAGGGGGGGGCTACAGAATTAATGTACACAACCAAAGGGCCAGGGTTGAGTACACATACAACGAAATTTATATGAGTAATAAGACATAATACTATCGTGCAGGAAAATAGTTTTGAAATTGTTGTCAGATATTTTGAAAGTACTACAACAACGGCGTGATAAAGTACAAGACGGCTTTAATTTTTATTAAAATCAATAAATTATTTTACAGTGTAGAAGCACTGATTCAGAAGGTAGTCAAGTAACATCGTTTTCAAATACAGGAGTCTTGATGTAGTTTTTAAATGATGCTGTTGTCTGGGAAAAAGGGAAAAAGTGAAAGACGAAGCAGTGGGACACTTCTCTTAACTTCGCTCTAGAGTAAGACAATTCATTTGTGTGATTTCCTCCGTCGCGTAACGCAACGAAACGCAAAATTTCTGGGATGTTTGCGCATTAATAATAATAAGCAAGGTTCCGATCGATATAAACTAAAAAAAATAACTAAAAAATGCCCTAAAAATGTCCAGAATGTGCACTACAAATCAAATCAAATGCTCTAAATCATCCGAAATGTGCAGTAAACAAAGTTACTTTCGTATCTACTTATTGTCAAGAAGGTGCGAGAGTGTAAATTGAGTTAGATGAATCAATGAGCTCGTTCGCGCAGTACAAGCCATATCCCAAAAACAGAATGTAAATATCGATAGGTTACAGTAATTTGTCCAAAAAATTACAGAGTTAACAAAAATTTGCATTAATATGCTCTATTAAATAAAATTCAAATGGTTCCATGACGTTAGAAATGGCGAAAATGTATTCCTTAGAACCATAGTAAGTCAGAAAAAATACGCACAACCTGCAAAATCCAAACCCTGATGACGAAACCCCTTGGAAATTTATAGGAGAAGAATTGGAGCATCGTTCTCGGATAGGTAAACGTCTCGGATAGACCGGATTACAACATTTCGAACTAGGAAACAAAAAATTCTCGTGTCTGAATAGAACGATTACTGACTGGAATTTAATGCCTGCATCAGTTGTAGAAAAGAATTGGAGCACTGTATCTATTTGCAGGGTTGGGCAAGTTCTGGAAGAACGGGTGGTAGATGTGAAGATAAAGAAGGTGGTGAAGTGATGGGAAGAAGAGGGAGGGAAATGTGAAGNATAAGAGACATGAAGTGTCCCGTGGTCATTAGTCGTACAATGCGCAAGAAGTAATTATTAAAAGTAGATTAAGTTTTTAGTTGTTCCATGGTCGCGTGTTTTTAATATTTTAATATTAGTTTAATCATTTATTTAACAATTCTTTACGTGACTGAGGGTCTGGTCTTTCATCTGGTCCATTCTTCTAAGTTCTTCAGAATTCAAATTCAAATTTCCGTTCTACTTTTCTTTCCTTCCATCAAGAGAGAATAAATCGTGAATTTAGTGGGTATTTTTTTCAACTCTTATGATTTTTAAACACTGTACTCAGAATAATCTATAGTTCGATAATAACTTGTACATGTAATTTTTTGCGTAAAATTACAAACATATTGACATTATATATGTATTATAACTCGCAGCTAACTTTTCATCTTATCTAGGAACTTTAGCTGAAATTTTCTTGAATCCGCCTCTGCCTTAGGGCCCTTGATCGGAATTGATGGAATACGTCCCTCGCTTGCTTCCGGAGAGTAAAATTAGTTTTTTTTCCCTCCACGTGGTCATACGCAGTTTGTACTGTTTTTTTGACAATACATTCATTGTTATTTATTCGTTTAGCATTGTTGCGCGTGGGGTGACGGCGGCGAGGCGAGTCGAGGCGAGGCGCGTGGAGTCGAGTGGAGGAGGAGGCTATAGAGGATAGTGGCGTCTCCCACCGTCGTCATCGTCGGCAGTTCAAAGCAGACGCTCTCACGCGCCGGTCGGTCGGTCGCTCTCCTCTCCCGCACAGCAAACCCGCGTCCGTCGCTGGCGTCGGCTGCCCGGGAGCCGCCGCCGCCGTCGTCGTCGTCGCCGCAAGTCGACATGCCGCTCGTGCCCGCGTTGCCGTCACCGCTTCTGCTCCTGGTGATGGTGCTGGTGACAGCGTTGTGCTCCGCCGATAAGGTACGACAGTGTCTGTCGCTCGTGCGTTTGTGTCGTTCTCTCGCGTGGTGATCTCGTGTTCGTAGATCGCGTTTGGTTCCATCGATCACGAATTAGTTAGCGTGCGTTTAATGTGCGATCAAAGTTTAAGGTCACGGTGATTGTGAATGGTTCCGGGTTCAATAATCGGAGATATCCCAAATTGTTACGCAGTGCCCATCGGACATCTTGTAGTGAAATGTGATTGTTTCTCTTTATATGAAAAGTAGAACAGAAAACACATCCGCGTAAATTACTCGCAGGTAAAAGTCACGATGGCGTCTCAAATCACCAGAAGTCTCAGTCTGGATGAGTTGCAATATGCGCGCCACCGATAACATTTTTTTTCTCCCTCTTTATTTGTGTTTCCTTTGTCAGTGACGCGAGGATGCAATATAATATTTTCAACATACATTATTTCAATGTCCCAGAAAGTTCATTTTATTACTTTACAATTTGTCGTGATAATTATGTTTCTCCATCATTCATGAGTCGATTTATTGAATGGAAGGTTTGCTTCCACAATCGTAGTGTTGATTGAAATACGTACATCATTTCGCGTGTTGTGATACACGTACGTCACAAATAGCGTGTCCGACAATGGTGACAGTTCCAAAATCACGTGCACAGAATGAGGTCTTCAACATAACTATGCCCGAAATGCAAATATAATGAATTAAAATGAAATAGACGTACTTTAGCTATACAGTAATTCAGGGTAATGGCTACGATTTAACGACGATCAGATATTCACGACATATTACACTGGAAAAAATACCATAGAAAAATTGCCCATTCTACTTTACAAAATGTATTCTTTAATCAGAGTGTACTGACGGAAACATGATACAAGATTTTGTTGCAATAGTGTGAATCCCATGAATCGGAAGTTAAGAATCAAAATTATCGTAGAGATATTATTGTAAACCATAGCGAATGCATAGGAATATTGTTAAGGAAGGAGCAAGTGTTAAATCTCCACTTCTATATATGATTATTTCATTTCATCTCTAATAGTATTCTTAATCCATTGTGATTTGGTTAGATGACACATCGTAAGTTCATGAAAAATACTCATTTATCAACATCGTCTCGAATAAACAAGGTTACCTACAATTAAGACTTATATCAAGGAGATTAAATTAGCAAATGGTCCCATTAAAATTCTGTTCGAAGAGTCGGAAATGGTTCGATCCCGTTCTCGGGAGGTTTTCCAGATAAACTTCGGTCCAGTATTTTGAGCTCTTTAGCACCTTTTCTTCCAATCTTAGAGCGTGAAGCAGTAACCGAAAATTATGTCATGATAAATAGCCGCTCAGAAATCTATATTTTCAGAAATTGGTGATCGTAAGCACGTACTTCGGTTCCTCTTAAAACACGCTATAGCTTTAATCTGAATTAAAATTAACACATTACAAATTTTTAAAAAATGATTTAACTTATCCAGATAATAGTCATCAAGCATTTTTCCTCTATAGAATGGTCCCGAATCCATGGAACAAACTTGAAGGGTCGGTACAGGACACTGTAACAATCATTTATTGAATAGGAATGTACGGGCGCAAGTGACCAGACGAGGTGCGAACTAAGAAAATACATGAAAAGCAAAGAAATGGAGTTTGGTGCTGCACGCGTGCGAGTGAAATACCTCTTTGGCATCTCTGAATGTGTAAACGCGCTAATCGCTGCACCGACGCTGTCTACCATATATCACTGTTGGTGGACTTTGCAATTTTGAACAGTTATTGTACACACAGCACTTCGTCTTTCCTTTCATCTCTTATTTCCCGTGTTTGCGCCGCACCGCGCCACTGACGCCTATACATCCCTATTCAATAAATGATTGCTGCAGTGTCCCGTACCAACCCTTAAATCTTTGTACATGGATTCGGGATCATTCAGTGAATCAAATTTAACATAGTCGTATCCTGGAATGCGCATATCAGTTACGGGATTAGTGGTAGCAGGAGAGAGGTTGTTACGTATCAATGAACGTTTTCGCATTGGTACCAGTGGGTCAGCTGACAACAGGCTGCGATGCTTCCTGTACTTCCCATAATAACATGGTGATAAAACGGTGAGATACACAATAACAACGTCCCGACTTTTAACTCGTGGATGACTTGGGATGACTGCGACGTGAAAGGGGGTTTTATTGAGGAAGACATAATCAGTATCTTGTAATACTTTATACGGTTTTTCAGGAAGATAAAGATTTTAATTTCTTGCAAAATGGTGTAAAATATTACAATAATACTCTACGATAGTAGAAGAGAATTTTGTCAATTATTCGTATTTTATACATTAACGAATTACGGTAATGATTCATTTGAAAGGACTTGATGGATAATTGTACTTCAAATCTCTCTCGTCATTTAAGCATTGTGTGGTAAAATTGCAAGTTTTTTTCTTTTCAAATTTCAACATTAAGTTTTTGGCCTCCGTTTCAATAAGAAGTGATTTGAAATTTTCGACCGGGTCAAAGGAACGGTAATTTTGTATTAAATGTGTGCCAAAAATAGAGCTATTGAAAGTTAATCATTATGTTGCATGCTTTCTTTCAGTCAAGTAGATGTATGACTGCATGATGATAACTCACTACAGCTCCTCGTTGTCACTTAATAGAGCGGTCGCCAATTACTGGTGGCCAGTGAGAAATTTTTAATGGGCATTAAATGCGATTTTGGATCGTCTGTATAAAAAAACGAGTTTGATTCGGCAAAAAATACCATAAGAAACGTACTTGAAAAATAAGGAACAAATAGTGGGAAAAGTTCTGTCCGCCCGATTGGATGATGATCAAAATCTTGGACAAAGTACACATGTCCTCTCAAGACTTTGTTCCATCAGTTGTATAGTTTGTGTATTACATGACTATCTACATTTAATACGGGGACGTGTCTCAGGTCTTCCGGGGTTTCGTCTCAGCGGAAAACGCGAACGGGTGGCGTGGTGGTTATCACCCCTGCGATCAAAGCAGGATCCCTGGTTCGATTCCCGGTTCAACTTCATTTTCACCTGACCAAAAGTTATCACTATTTACGTTTATTAAAGTATATGTATGATTTATATAAAATAATTCCAAGTAATTTTTATTGAAATTTCAGTGTCACCTGGAACTTAAACAATTAATTTAGTGCTCCAGGAGACTAAAAGGTACACGACTGCTGCTTCAGTAACTGAGTGGTTCCGACTGTTGTCCCTGTTTGAAAAGTCCAATTAAAATTAACGCAACCATTAACTTACTTTACTTTTAAAACTATGAACCTCACATAGTTGAGATAGTTACGTCGTCACACTAAACCATCAATGCAGTGTGGTAGGTCAAAACAAAAAACGTTTGTGGGTTGTCTAGACCCGCATGTGTGGGGATAATACGTAACACGTAAAGGATGTCATGACGTTGGCTGATACGTGGACATACGTATGTGGGCAGTTCTTTCAACATTGTGGTATATACGCACGTCCATCTTCCACGCTTTCTTATTAATGAAGGTAGTTCATTACGTAAGGAACACTTGTCATTACTTTCACTAAACTGTGCGAGTCTATAAAAAAAAGTGCTTGAACGACGTCGCATCACTGGATTCAACAATTCTTCGCTCAAATGAATCACTCTCCAAGCACGAAATTATCACATCACCCGTTATTCTCATAGTTACGTTCTATTCTTTGTGTTTCATGGTGAACTTCAACCATTTATTAATATATCAACACGTGTAGTGCACATAGAATATTTACGTAGAATATATATTACGGTTCAATTCCTTTAGAGGGAAAAGTAGTATATACACAAGAGGAACAAATGAGGAACTTGATTCGCAGATGAAGTTTTCACGTGACGTCATACGATCGCGTTCTCTTTCCATTTCTTCCATTGTTGTGTTTGTAAATGGGAGGAAATGTAGCTTGGTGCTATTGAAGCTCATCTACATGGAGCGATAGGAGTTAGGAGTTGGGTGGTTGGGGCTATAGTTAGTAGGTGGATTTAACCAACAACTTGGCCCACGTGGAGGGGTTAGTAGAAGTGGTTAGTAATAGTTAAGAGTTAGTGATTCTAGGAGGAGTAGTAGGTGAATAGAAGAAGGAGGGCTCGTTTCTCAACTATCACAGCTATGTAAACTGAGACATTGAAGTGAAAAGCTACAATTTTTTTTTCTGGCCCCACCGGGCATGGAACCCAGGATGACTTGGTGATGAGCAAGATCGCTACCACCTGAGCAATTTCCATAATTGTGCTTACAATGAGCTACAGTTTTGGTAAGAGTTGACTAGCGAATACATCTCCCTAAACCGATGTTGAACAACTTACATATGCAAGTATGTTTATTAATAGCTGTATTGATATAATTTGAATAACAGGAAGCTTTTTCTTCAGAGTTAATTTTAAAGTAAACCTGAATAACTCGATGTAACGAGATTACAGATCCAACATAATTGTGCATGTTCATTTTCTTTCATATTGTTGCCAACGAAATCTGTAAATGTATTTTTATCCGCAAGTTGAATACTTTCCCTGTATTACGTATGAGAAAGTAAAATAAGAAATGTGACTGGTCTCCGTGTCTTGTTTCTTTGTGGTCCTCACGGAAGGCACCAACAAAAAGGAGTCGAGAATTGTCACCAGCGAGTGCTTTGAATGGACTTTGTTCGTAGAAGGACAAGCAAAAAGAAAGAGCCGATAAAGTGTCCCCCACTTATCTCCTTACATTTCTGGGCAAAACATGAAATAATTATTTAAATCTGCGGTGTAATACAAACGTTCTTCATGCCATAAATGAAGAGAGAAAATATCCTTACGATATATCGCTAACAAATGAACTTATTTTATCAAAAATTATATACTTGACGTATTACACGAAGACTTGCAATAAGTTAATTGAAAAATGTAGATAGAAATGTGATTTAAATCGCGGATGAAAATACGAAACGTATGTACTATGAATAGATATAACATGAACACAAGATTACATGGCATATATCTCCATAAAGAAGATTCTAAGAATAGAATACACTAGTGGCCTTGTTTATATACGAGATTTCATTCGTCCCTGGCGGCCATCAGCCCCTTTCTTTTCTCCCTCTCATACACGCGTGGAATTGCTTGTGCTATTTCACTATAGAAAACTAGTACAGTGTACCAGAGCGTAAAGGTAAAGACGTCGTAGAAACTGTCCTCTTCAAGCACTTTGACATTATAAAAAGCCTTCATTGATCTTTTAAAATACGCTAATAATAATAATAATAATAATAATAATAATAATAATAATAGTTGTCTTATTTGGGTTGGCAGGGTGAGGGTCATTTTCCCCTGTTACTCTCAACTAACAATCATGCACAAACATACAAATACAATAAAATAAGACGGGACAAATAGTAATTATATATAGTATTCAAAATACGCAAAACAACGATAAAAATTCGCAAAAATTTGAAACAAATTTTAAACAATGAAAATCAAACACAAATCTTACTGAAATTGATAATTTGATTAATTTGCCCGTCATGGAAGAACTACAATATTCAGTCAAAAATATAGCTTACATCTGTACACTGTACATCTAAAATTGTCAAATAATGATTTTAAAATTTTTATACGACGGTAGGATGAAAAGTAATGCACACATACCTTGTAGCAAGAGCGGGAAAAAGTACATTAAAGTACAATACTTACGTTTCAAAATAAAATATTTATTTTTCAACACACTCACCGTTAGGACCAACTCATTTCTCTCAACGTGTAACAAGTTTTTTTCCATTCCGTCACTCAAAAATTCTTCCGACTTTTCTCGAATCCAGGATTTGCCAGCTGCCTTCACCTCATCGTCCGAGGTGTAATGATTTCTCTTCAAGTCTGTCTTGAGTAAAGGGGAAAAATAAAATTCGCAAGGCGCAAGATCGGTGAATAAGAAGAGGGGGAGGGGTGCAAATCGCTCCAAACTTCACGTTTCGCCTCTCCAGTTGCGCGCGAGGTGTGAGGATGAG
>NNCF01126356.1:634713-679220 GCA_002313205.1 Laupala kohalensis | reverse complement strand
AACATAAAAGTATAATATGAAAGTATACAATAATTGATACGTAAAAACAGTATCAAAAGAAGTAAAAATTATTGAAACTATGAAATGAAATAAAGAAAAGAACAATGAATAATGAATAGAATAATACAAATACAGAGTGAGCAAATCGACAAAATTACATATATGAGTATTGAGGAAGAAGTTTTGGCCAATGCGCAGAGGGCGCAGAACGGAGGTCGTCATAACATTAAAACTATGAACGACAAACAAACGATCCTTAATTTATCATTCTTTGATAAATGTTGCTAAGGCTCCACAATTACCAAGTACATGGAGGGCATTAAACTAATTCAGTCTCCGGAAGCGAACAGTGGACGTATTCCATCAATTACGATCAAGGACCCTATGGCAGATTAAAATTTTTAGCAGACTTCTTATACAAGAATAAAAAGTTAGCAACGCGTTACAATAGCAACAGAATAGCAACAAATTTATATTTAATAAAACGCAAAAACGTTATTCACAAATACGTATTATTATCGAACTGTAGATTATTCGGAAAATATTGCTTATAAGTTTTTGATTAAAATAACTCTTAATTAGAGATTAATGACTACAATAGACCACCGTTTCCATAATAATAATAATAATAATAATTTATTAATCTGCAAGTGAGGAATGCTCGGTGTCAGATGGAAAACATAATAGACATAATAAGAATATACATAATACGAGAATGTTAAAAAAAAAATCTTCGCCCAAATATCCATAAAATACGGAACAAAATGCTAAGAAAATTAGTACACAAGAAGTGAGAAAGATAAAACATCTAAGAAATTTAAAAAAATTTAATTAGGTCAATATATGTGTATATTCGCATACGTACGGAAACACAATTTCACTTACTAACAGATACGGACACACACTCATACGTAGTACAAGCACGCTGCTAGGCACGATCCTAGAGTGCCTGTATATAAAATCCACCTCTACCCGAAGGAAAACAGGAAAACGTGAGCATAAATTTTGTAGCCCCATCCTGACCCAACAGTGCCTACGTTGACTACAGATAAAACTAAACTTATTGAAGTAATAAGAAGCAATAATAGCATGACGGAAAATAGATTTGAAATTTAATCATTTCGAAAGTGCTACGTCAATTGTGTGATAAAGTACAAGATTGAATTGACATCTTTAATATTTAAACGAATAATTAAAAAAATAGACATACAGACATGCAATAGGATATAGGAACCCGTTTTAACTTTTATTAATATCAATAAATTATTTTACATTGTAGAAGCAATAGTGCAGTTGCTAGCTTTTAACCGCGGATTTGAACAGATTCAATTTCATAATATCTTTTAAGTCTTTAGGGAGAGAATTATATAGAACGATTCCCATATGATAAAGCCGGTTTTGTCAAACAGTGATTGACAATCTAGGACGATGAATATTTTGTCTATTGCGAGTATTGGGTTCGTGTACTAGACAGAGTAGTATGAAGCAAGGGTGGTATTTCAGTAATTCAGCCTTAACAAACACAACCGTTTCATAAATAGGAATGCAGGGAAGTGTTAAAATATTTAATTCCTTAAATAATGGTTTACAAAAGTATCTGGGAAAAGATTTACAAATTATTCGAACAATCCTCTTTTGAATTCTGAAAGTTTGGACTCCCTGACGAGAATTGCCCCAGAAGATAATGCCGTATCGTAAATAGGGGTAAACGTTTGCAAAATATTCGCAACGGGAAATATGTGGACTAACTATATGTTAACTAAGATTCTGAATCCATAACACAATTTACTTAATTGAGAATTAAGTAAATATGGAGACCTAATAACGTTGTATTAGTCACTGTTTTAAATTGTGTTCTGTTTAACGACAGACCAACATGGGGTAAAGATTTTGCGATACTCGGAAATGAGATTTACAAATTATACGAACAATCCGAGTTATCCGAAAATACTTTCAACTTGCAGTGCTCTGATCACACAACACGGAATGCGAGATATCGTAAACGTGCTTTTGCTTTTATTTGACATTTACGAGAGATTCTTCGGCGTCGACATCGCCTTCACATAAAGAAGGGCGTCGATGTAAACTGGCTTCAGTTTCTTTCCTCCATTAAAATTTCCAAATCAAACTCTTTGCTATAGACAAAAAGACCACACCCTCCGAATTTCATTCCTGAATACAATTCCTTTCTTTGAATACAAATGAGTCTTGATGAGTGGCATGAAAATTTTATATGAATATATTTCGATGTTTTATTGCATTTCCTGAAAACTGTTCCTTCACATAAATAATAGTTATTGTAATTTTGAATTGCTTAAATTGAAGCGTCGTGGCGTACAAATTTATTATAAATTATAACTTGATTTGATGAAATAAAAATTATTAAATGCGACGCTTGACTTCTTGCATAATTTCTGAGAAATAATGCACGAGTTATTTACTATTCTCATGTTTTTCCTGATTGCCTCAATCATTCGATAAGGTGCATTATTTTGACTCTGTACGCTACCCTGCTCGCACTGTACTTCCACTAACTCTAAACTAAAAATAAATGTATATCATCAATATTCCAACTATCGGCTCGCAAAACATATTTTTACGACCCATAAAAATAAATTGAAACATTCTAAAAACAATCTACCCCTTTCTTCTTCTTCAAAAAGTTAATAATTTTCAATATAATATGAAATAATAACAGGNGTTCAGAATTCCTCCGTCATACATAACAATATGAGAACATTGTAATGTAATACAAAATATTTTTAAAAAATACTTTTTTAAATAAAGAAATACAATAGTATACATTTGTGGATAAGAGTCATTTTGCCAAACCCTATCCAGCGCCGGTCCGATCGAACGAAATTATACAATCTGGCCCGCGAGTTAAAGTACGTTGATCACGTATTCGTCACTGTTTCCAGAATTCCTCGAAGCCAGACCATTTCTTACGCACTGCCAATATTCAATGAAAGCAAAGAAAAGACGACACCAGGTATATTACTTAACAGCGCTTCAAACCATCTCTGCAACTTCCTCCCTAGAATTGTTAAAACTGAATTGATCCTACGATTACTACCGTAACCGCGGTTTCTTAAAAAAAACATCGACTTATTCGTTCTTAGCAAATCTGTCTAATGATGTTAGAAAAAGAAGGGATTTCAATATCAATGACTCTTTCATAAAATAAATAAAAGAAAATAAATTTAGAGTCAAAAAGCAAAAGTCAAAAACTGCGTACAACCACGTGAAGGACAATCAAGTAATTTACTCTCCGGAAGCAAGCAAGGGACCATCCCATCAATTCCGATCCAGGGTCCCAAGATAAGCGGTTTAAAAAAAAAACATTTCTGCACTCCCAAGATTAGCATAAATATAGTAAACTATTGTTGTAGTATCAACAAAATACCAACCAACTTATTTAATAAAACAAAAAATTATTTCATTTTGCGCTTATTATTATCGAACTATATATTATTCGGAAAATATTGTTTACAAATCGTAGCGATTCAAACAAAACTAAATTCAAGATTAATTATTTCTATAACTTAGATATAATATTGGTTCTAAACAAATTGTCTTGATATATTTATACTTGAAGGACAATACTTCTGCGAATATTATTAGACAATCAATTTTTAATGTAATACTTTATTAGTGTTCACTAATACAGGGTCAACGTTTCGATGCTAGTTTGGTACCATCTTCAGGGCCGCTGCTATACTTTTTGAAATGTTCCAATTATCCAAAAATTAATACTTATAAAACTTCCTTTTAAAAACCATTAAAAACATCATTTTTAAGAATAAAATAGTGAAGCAAGTTCACCATTGTCTAGAGCCTTCCTTCTTATAGGTATGATAACAATTAAAATATGATTTGTTTTCATGTTTTTTAATGGTTTTAAAAAGAAAATTGATTGTCTATAATAATATTCGCATAATTATTGTCCTTCAAGTATAATTATTACAACAGACCAGCGTATATATTCAGTATACCTCATTCACTCACTGATTCAATAACAGAATTTATGCGCACCATTACCTCATGAGTCACCATGGAATATTGCGGTTACATTAGCGACAGTAATTCGGTGCGAGACCCTGAATATTCCAATAGTCGGTCACGAGAGAGTGAAACTAACATAAAGTCCAAATGAGCCTATTAAAAATAAATCTATTTTTATTTGATCGTTAAATAGAATTTTGTAACCGATTGCAACCGGGTAACATTTGCTGTAAGAATTTTATGGAAACGACACCTGGAGTATGACGTCATTGGACGTCCATTCTTTTTTATTCTTTTCCTTTTACTCCAATGAGTGCCTAAGTCGCCGGTTGCCGGCGGACATGGCACTCTAAATTGTTTCAGGAGGCCTTGTGATCCATTACACCGTGCGACCATCAACGATGAGCGCCTTATGGCGCAGGCGTGGATCCCTTCTTAAACATCCAGGAATGAATGGGAGTGTCATTGTTGCAGAACAACATATTTCAAACACTTTATTCTACTAGCAGAACTAACCGACCTTGCCCGGGACGACCCATCCCGGCCCGGATTTTACTCCGATTTTCCTCCGAGTAGTGGCAGATTTTCCTTGGGCGGGAATGTCATTAATACTTTCGTTTTATTAGTCTCGAATTTTTACTGCACTAATATCTACAATTTATTTTGAATAATTGATAGATAACAGTAAGTTTTTATTAAATAGTCTCTTTTGTAAATATTAAATCCGCCACTGCCCATGGGCCCTTGATCGGAATAGATGGGATGGTGCCTTGCTTGCTTTCGGAGAGTAACTTAGTTTATTGCCTCCGACGTGGTCGTACGCAGTTTGCAACTGCCTTTTTTGACAAAGTTAATTTAAAAGAAACTTAAAACAATCAATACTTGAAATTCTGGAATTAAAACACCTGAATATAATATTCTGAATTCATTTGTTAGTTTCCGTATTTCTCCACTTTCGTGTTATTAACTTTCCACTTTTGTTAAGTGCCACGAAAAAAAACAACGAAAAATACAAATCAATAATTTTTAGTATTGAAATACATATATTGACAAATTATTTTAGAATCCAAGCAGAAGGAAAATACACTTTACACAGAATGCTTCATAAACAAATCGCAATGTTAAGACAACTGAACTCCTTGGTTTTCATTTTAGGTTTAGGTTCTATACGTTTTTCACAGACTTCGTATAAGTTTGTTTCTACGATTCGGTCACGTAGGTTGGATTCGTTCAGTGGATTCTCCTTCCACCTCACATAACCTCACAATTGAACTCTGGCGGACACATAAGCGAGCTTCATGGTCAACAGATATGTGAGCGAAGTTGCTCTTTTACCGATTAGCAGCCGATTTGAATTGCTTTACTGCGCTGACTCAGGAGGACTAAGAGAAGAATGAGACTGTATGCGTGGCTAAAAAGAAGAAACGCGTGGACATCAGACGCGGGGCTGCGAGTGGTACGGCGAGGAACGATCAGAAAATATACGAGAGAAATGAAGAAACGAGGAGTTACTGGAACACAAGATAAGAACACAAAAATAGACACTGAAGAGAAATACGAGGTTTTTAGAGAATATGTAGCAAAATTAGGAATAATACGTGACGCATTAAAAAGAGAAACTACTCTAATAATAGTAGATGAGTATCCACTTCCTCGTGGTAGGGAGGGGAATATTCATGAAACCATTTAAGCAAAGACATACGACAATGAATGAAAATAAGATAAATGATAGATAAAAAAATATGAGCCTTGTAATGACCAGGTTAGAGACAAGGCGGTCTAGAAGACCCTAGGCCAAAATAAATTGAAAAAAAAAGGAAAGTTACTCTGGCCCAGCATGGTAATTTCAGAGCACATATGAAAAGAATAGGGAGGGCAGAAACAGCGGGAAAGGAGAGGAGACAGAAGGACGTGTTTTCTGGAACTGTGATTTTTACGGGAAAGACAATGCAGACTGCGGGCGTTATTTGAAAGAAAGAGGAATCTGGAATATGAAACGGGAAAACGAATTACTAAAAACCCAGGAAAGATGTGAGAAATACAAATAGGACTAATTACAAATATTTTGAACCAGGACGATACATAAAGAAAGGACTAGACATCTGAACAAGAATCCTTGCAATGACAATGTGGGAGGCAAGGTGGTTAAGTTAAATTGAAAAAAAAATTCCTTTTGTGATTCATCAATATTAACCATACTTTGCATTAAGCCTAAGAAGATTTGATGAATTTTTAACTGCAGAAATGTTCATATTTTTTCTGATTGTTTTAATGGAATTGTATTTTGCTTCACTGCTTCTTTGAATCCCGAGAAAATGCTAATAGAACGATACCTCTTTTATTGAATGACAATAACAAAATATCATAAGAAGTTATGGCGATAGCATAGCATAAAAAAGAAGNGTTATAAGCCTTCAAAAAACGGAAAAATTGAAAAAATGTTACTCTTAGAATGTAATAACCTGGAAAGGAGACATGTCTCAAGGTTGACGTTCTATACACATTATGTACCTATATATATATATATATATATATATATATCGGAAGGCGGGGTCCAGCTCCTTGATACACCACCATCGCGGTGTCAGCACTTTCTCTGCGAGACGTCTCCATCCCGAGATGCTCCATGACACATCACACCAACATCCTTTTCCTTGGTGACCGGGATGATTCGCCTCCTGGATAATAATTATTACAAATGATTATTTTATCTTGCAAGTAAAATACAAGGAATAGTGAAATTTTGGATTTTGTACAAAATTCTGAGAAAATGATACCAAAATCAAGAATATTCAAGCAATTGTTGATTTTTTTAAAATATGATTAAACTGCTGTTGTCAACATAAATATAGGATGCTTGAAAGTGGTTGTTGTCTGGTATAATTTTTCTCAAAATTTTGTACATAATCTAGAATTAAACTAACTACTCGTTACACTTGAGTCTTCATTATGAAATCTACATTGCATCATATACGATATTTTATAATATATAATTATTGTAGCATTTTGCGAAATTTGTCGAGTATTCACTTTATACATGTGTTATGGTCGCTGTCGACTGTCAATCATTTTATTGATTTACTAATTTTTGTTTAATTAATATAACTTGCTCCGCTCGCTGTGTCATAGTTATGATTACTATAATTGCTCAGCTCGATAAGAATATCAAAGTCATGGTTATGAGTAATTGGGGTTTGGTGGCAAGCTGCAAGTTAAGATTTGTCATAGCGATAAATAACTATATAACACATAGAACGAGTTAACAGGAAAACCACGGATCCGCCCCGAGCAAAGGGCGCCCTCCAAACTATTCCACAGGATGTGAGAATGTCAAGTATGTCACAAAAGGCTCATACACCACTTTAAGCGTGAGATGCTTTTTCCCTTCTAATTATTATAATGAACAATAATATTAGTCTTAAGTATAAGGTTGCTTACACTTGAAGAGTGTAACAAATACACGAATATAACATTAAGTGAAATACAAAAAGAAAGTTGAAACATACTGGAGAGCTTGCACTCTTTTATAACCGCCAATGGGATTTGAACAACTATTCGTTCCATCTATAAAGTAAACTGGGTTGGTTCATAACCATCCAGGCGCCGTATTGTGCACTCAGAGAAATCGTGATAAGTTTAGGAAGGCAGGAAATGACAGCCCAGCGCCGCCAGCGCCGCCAGCGAAGGCAGAGTGAACTTGGCTTCTCTCCGGGTCGTGCTCTTGGCACGTCCGCCCCGTTACAACTTTCTTTTTGTATTTCACTTTATGTTATATTCGTGTATTTGTTACACTCTTCAAGTGTAAGCAACCTTATACTTAAGACTAATATTATTGTTCATTATAATAATTAGAAGGGAAAAAGCATCTCACGCTTAAAGTGGTGTTTGAGCCTTTTGTGACATACTCGGTCCTATTATATTTTAACATTAAATCATGTTTACTCTGTGAAGCTGCCGAGGTAATTCGGCGATAACTAAAAACTGACACGACGGATCTTTCTGGGGACTGGGGCATCGTTCTCAGCACAAAAAAAAAAAAAAAATACGTCGAATCCATAAACCGGGGTTTCTGATACAGAAATTTTTCTGTGGGGCTGTGTAATTTGAGTAGGAAAGTTGCCCTCGCTGAGACGAGAGACAGGAGTTCGACGTAACAAGGTCGACACCTCTGTGACGACAAGATGGAAACGTGGAGACACTTGAAGGCCTGTCGCGCGTAAGTCCTTCCTCCCTTCCTCTGCTTGTGACAGAACGACGTCAGAGCATCCTCCGTTGCCCCCGCGGAGGGAACAGACCGCGTGGCCCAGTGACCGAGAGCCACTGCAGTGGTGGCCGGGGGCCGGGGGCCGGGGGCCGGGGGCCGGGGGCGGGGACGTGCCTATTGCTTTGTTCTCCGCTCCAGAAACGTCACGCCGGGAACAGGAGACTGGGAGAGGGGGGGACAGAATGTACGCGCAGTCCTTGAGACTGAGAGAGTGATGCATTCACTCTGTTTGGAGAGATTCTGTGAAGACGGCTATGTTGTCTGACACGTCGGAAACTCGAGTGTTATTTTTGTATACTAAGGGAAAGGCGATTTCAAACCCGTACCGAATTACTTTTATTCTTCTCTTAGGAGTAAAGAGCTGAAATTTGTGAATCCGCCTCTGCCTTAGGGCCCTTGATAGGAATTGATGGAATACGTCCCTTGCTTGCTTCCGGACAGTAAATTAGTTTATTGTCCTCCACGTGGTCATACGCAATTTGTACTGCTTTTTTGACAATAAATTTATTATTATTAATATAATTATATTATTAATATATAATAATAATAATAATTATTAAACAGTTCTTTCATGTAAAAATAACTTCCCCCCGCAAAAAAGTAATTCAAATAAATATATTAGTCAAATTAATACTTATTTATAGTAAAATATTTTAAAATATATAATTTTACAGTTTTTATACACAAATTTCCATATTTTACATCAATACGCTTCAGCCAGGGTTTTGAACTCGTCAGAACAAAATGTAGCGTCCTAGTAAAATGCAATGAATGAAATTGTATTATAAACAAGAGCAGAAAAAATATTCATAGGTTACTGTTCAACAAAATAATCATAGATCTAAATAGGTCACTTTTTTTTGTCTAAATGGAAGCAACAATACAAAATATGTCCCATTTTCAAGATTTCTAGCCTTTTAATTCTTCAGATAAATAATCCACGGCGTTCTTAAGGCTACAGAGACGATTCGACGAGTTCGGTATGAAATTTTGTTTCACATTTCAAAAGTGATTACCCAACGGAAGTTCAAAATACACTAAAGAAAAATTCGGAAAGACGAACGAAAATTGCTAAAGAAATAGAATTCGGAGAGTTTCGTATTTAATTTTGATGCAAAATGATAATAAATTGGTTACGCAGAAAATGGCTTCAGAGCAGTGAGGAATTGTTGAACACAGTCGTTGGAAATAAAAATTCAGTAAATTAAGAAATGATAAAAGAAGCTTTAACTTTGCTAGACTTACAATATAAATTTGTTACGTAGACAAAAAGACACATGGAGTGGAACTTTTACATTTTCACAAGAAAGCATTCACTCTACATTTCCACGACAAGAGTAATTTATTTGACCATGATAGTTAAAATATTTTATCAACTACAGATGAAAATGTAGATAAGGTGCATATTCGCCCCACCCTCACAGTGGAATAAGACGAGGTGCGCCCTTGCGCGTCAACGAGGAAGGGGACGTTCAACAGCCAAAGAAACGCCAGGCATATTTCGAGACGGAAGTTAAAGGTGCTGTACAGTTAAAAAAATACGTCCGATTGTGTTGACGGCGTGAAGCGATATTCGAATAAGCACGCTTCCAAAAAATGTCTGAAATATGATTTGCCTGCACTGCGCATACTTGGGACGGCCACACACTGTTTTATTCCAATATGTCTCACCCGGGTCTCGGATTCTAATGAAAGAATACTCAAAAACAAATAGGTTTTTCACCATTCCACTTCATCTTCGTCATCCCCGAGTGACTCGTAAGTGACGGGATCCTCCGCAAGATAAGTTTTAGATTGAATTTCTGGGTAACGCTTGGGTGCTTTCGTAAAGTGCTTTCCAATATTGCTTTCAACCTCATCCCAGCTTAACATCATGTCTTCCCGGGGATTACGATACAGTTTTACACACCTTCCAGATGAGTACGACCTTACATGAAGCAGTTCACCAATATATAGTCTTACTTTCTGTTTTATGCGAATAATAAAATAGGTCTGATCAAACGTACAAAGAGAAAATGCGGAAATTGAGAATAGCAGGTAATGGAACAGGACGTTTTTCCTTAGGGTAAAGGCGGCTGTCTTATACAGGTTCTCTAGGCTTTGTCTAGGGGCGTGTTTATTGTAACAATAAATCGTGAATTTAGTGTTTTTTCAACTCTTATGATTTTTAAACACTATACTCAGAATAATCTATAGTTCGATAATAACTTGTACATGTAAATTTACAAACATATTTGCGTTAAATTACAAACATATTGACATTATATATGTATTATAACTCGCAGCTAACTTTTTATCTTATCTAGGAACTTTTGCTGAATTTTTTTGAATCCGCCTCTGCCTTAGGGCACTTGATCGGAATTGATGGGATGGTCCCTTGCTTCCGGAGAGTAAATTAGTTTATTGTCCTCCACGTGGTCATACGCAGTTTGTACCGTTTTTGACAATAAATTTATTAAATTTAAAAAATTTATTATTATTATTAATGTTGCGGAACAGTGGTGTAGTGATAAATAGTCCTACGATGAGAGCAGAAGTCTCAGGTGTCATTCTAGGCTCGTCGCCATTTTCAGCTGGCCGAAAAGGAATCACGTATCTTCTCCACATGTGAAGTAGACGAAAGAAATACATGGATAAAACAAATAAGTTTCTCTATTCTCGCTAAGTGCAGCGCAAATGTTTTTGCCGCGAATGACACGCTACAGCGTCCTACGCGTCGCTGAGCAGCATTTTCGGACAATATTACAAGAAGAAAGTGCGCGGGAGACAAGAAAGTGACAAAACACATCGCAACGGCTGTTGTGTACGTGGTAGTCAGATGAAATCGGGATTTCCTCGACGCGTACGACGATTCGGGACGATCCTGGACGAACGTCATCTACGTCATCGGAGGTGCGATCATAAGTACATCCTTCTATTACGACATGAGAATTTGATACATGCAAACTCTTAGTATGTTTCGTTCCTTAATCGTGAAAAAAAAAATTTTCGCTCATGTTCAGCTATTTAATATATACTTAGCACAGCCCAGCACTTGAGACTCGACTGCCAGTTCTTAATTCCTTCCTTTATTACCTTAAATCTAGTTCTCTTCGGCAATCAACTTAATTAACTGCAATCAATAAAAGAAAATTAAAAATAAAAGAACTTGTATTAGCTGTCGTTGATATCATATACTACGTTTCATTGAAAATTTGTTTTTCACATTATTTTACAAAATCGTTTAACCCCGAGAACTCCATTTGGGGCTTCTGTGCAACAAACTCGCTGATCGGTTTCTCCAACCAAACTCCAAGCGAAGATATATTTTCAGAACAACAATGAACAGTTTATTCGCAATCTTATGCTTATGTGTACTCAACTTTGGCACGGTTGTGTACATAAATTCTGTAGCCCCATCCTGGCCCGGGTTTTTCTCCGTTTTTGCTTCGGGTAGAGGCGGATTTATTATACAGGTTTTCTAGGCTTTGTCTAGGGGTGTGTTTACTGTAATTATTGAAATTATATATGTATTATAACTCGCAGCTAACTTTTTATCTTATCTAGGAACTTATGCAAAAAAAATTTGAATCCGCCTCTGCCTTAGAGCTCTTGATCGGAATTGATGGAATACGTCCCTTGCTTGCTTCCGAAGAGTAAATTAGTTTATTGTCCTCCTCGTGGTCATACGCAGTTTGTACTGTTTTTATGACAATAAATTTATTATTATTATTATAAATAAATATATTGTAATGGCGCACACCGTTGAGTCAAGGACAGAATGCGAAACAACTGTTATAATACAACGGGTGTATTAAACACTATAATATAGCGCCACTAGGTGACGTATTTACCGTTTGATTGTATCAATGAAATATCTCTCCCTTCAGTGCCTAGCGGATACGCGAAACGGAGTCTGTTGTCTCAAGGAATCGTGATCTCCTTCACTGCGAAAAGCCTTTCACTGCGGCAGTGAACGTCCCCGCTCCCTTTGCATTCACTTTGCCCCTGCTCCCTCTACCCCTCCCATCACACCAGCTTCGACGGGGACTGCTACTCAGAAATACAGTTGTTTTCTCTATTTTTACAACACAACATTTTGAATTATAATGTATGTATGTATTTCTCGCTTGGGCTAACTAAGAACCACGATGACGAGTGTTAGTAAGGCGCAGTTCCACTAGTTTACTCACTAGACACATCGTACACGTTTTCGGGGGGAGCGGCGTCTAGATAAAATCTAGATTGCTCTATCCGGGTATTGAGCTATCATAATAAATTTATTGTCAAAAAACAGTACAAACTGCGTATGACCACGTGGAGGACAATAAACTAATTTACTCTTCGGAAGCAAGGAAGGGACAATCCCATAAATTCCGATCAAGGGCCCTAAGGCAGAGGCGGATTCAAATTTTTTTTGCGTAAGTTCCTAGATAAGATAAAACGTTAGCTGCGAGTTATAATACATATACAATGTCAATATGTTTGTAAATGTACATGTACAAGTTATTATCGAACTATAGATTATTCTGAGTATAGTGTTTAAGAATCATAAGAGTTGAAAAAAACACTAAATTCACGATTTATTGTTACAATAAACACTTTGCCCCTAGACAAAGACTAGAAAACCTGTATAAGAAATCCGCCTCTACCCGAACGAAAAACGGAGAAAAACCCGGGCCAGGATGGGGCTTGAGACAGAAAGTTACAATTTTTTGTGGCCCCACCGGGAATTGATTACGGTACGCATCGGTGATGAACGAGCACGCTAACACAGTAGACACAGAATTACAATGACGAGAAAAAAAACACGATTTAATTTCCTTCTTTCAATTTTCGTATAGAATAAACAATATTCACGAACGTCAAAAACAATTAAAAACTATTCATAGTGCCAACGTTTCGGACATTAGTTTGTCCTTCTTCAGGCAGGTCTATGCCTGAATTATGAATGAAGATGTAACAGTGTTTTTGTGTTGCGGCAGCTCTGAACGACAAATAAATGTCCGAAACGTTGGTAGTATGAATAGTTTTTAATTGTTTACGATCCGAATACTCAACAACTTTTTTCGAATAATCAGGAACTCGCATCAATGTGCATCTAAAAGCACGGCGCCCGAGCACAACGGTTTCATGATTTACGCATCACACCTCGGTAAAAGAAAAATATATTTTTGTAATGTCTGGTGACATTAAAAAAAAGTGATGTCAGAAATGCTGGGAAAAATTACTACAAATCAAAGTGAAGTTTCACGACTTCAGTGATTGAAAAGTTGGTCTATTTCGAAATTAAGTGATTCCTCCAAAACACGCAATCTCCATTATTTTATTCGAGTAGCCGCCGGTGAGGTTATGTTTCTCAAGTTGAAATCACAATATGTACATGTTACTCTCTTTATTTCTGCCCATTTCAGATAGTTTAGTGATTTAATTTTTCCTATGCTAGTACTACCTCAACCATGGCTTCCTGCAATTACGAGGTTGGATCGTGCACTACGTGGCAACGGTGTACTGTTGGCCGGCTTGGTTGAATGGGTTAACTTGATTTCAGCGAATGGATCTCGCTTACGCATTCATATTCCACGTGTCAAATGAATCTTAAGTTAAAGTAATTATTTATTTATTGTGGTCACGCTGTATTTCTTTAGCTTCTATGATATCGACGACTAAATATATGAACGTGTTAGCTAAGATACTTCTCTTTGGCCGGCCGGTGTTTGTAGGAGGCCATGTGCCCCGACGCGAACGGGAGGAGAGTGGACTTTGGAGTTTTTGCTCGGGAGGCTTCGTCAAGGATCATTTACGTCCATTTCCGCGCTCTTCACGCATCGTTATGCTTACGGGTTATATAGAATAACTTTGCTCCATCCTGTTATCTGTTCGAGAGCGAAATTTCTCGTTCGAATGTTTGCTGAAGACGCATCCCTTGGATTAGTACTCACTTTCTCCGTTTCTTTTCCCTTCTCTCGTCTCCATGTCGCTGCGAAGAGTGATTATGTTTTGGCGACGTCTACGCCCGCCTGACATTCCTCATTTACATGTGACAATTCTGAGTGATTGAGCCAATGAAATGTATCGAACACTTGGAGACTTCTTCTTAATTAGGCTCTACAACATTATATTTGTAACGTTTTGACCTTCCATTCCTTTCTCTTGCTTACTTTGAGTGCACTGTTCTTAATTTTCTTACGTCTCAGGTCCTTTAAGACATCGTCCTTCCATATTATTTTCGGTGAACCTTTTGCTCATGTAGTTAATGTATTCCATTGATAAACCTTTTGTACAAATCCAAACCAGCTCAATCTTAGGGATTTAATAAAATTTGATTTTATTACATTGTTGAGCTCACAGTTGTTTCTTATTCTCCGAGTATTATCAAGTTGTTTAATGGGTCCGTAATTTTTTCTCAGTATCTTCCTTTCGAATATCGTCAGCCTTTTTATCACTGACACTTTATGAACCAAGGTTTCAGCTGCCGTAAGTTACCAAAAGTATGATTGTTTTCTAATATGGCTTGAGTTTTGCATTCTTAGAAAGTAATTAGCTTTGAAACAATATTTTATTGATTCAGGGGACCAGAATCTGGAATATATTGACACTTTTCGTTTTACTGGTTGAAAAAGAATTCTAACAAAATTATACACATTTTAAATGGATAGAATAAACGCCAATTTGGCGCTTAGTTTTACGCTCAAATAAAGAAGTTCCTGCAGGAATTCAAGTAAATTTAGGTCAATCGGGAGTCAATGACCTATTTTTGCACTTTTCACTTTTGATTGTATTGTGATACATCAAAAAAAGTATTCTTAACTATATAGTGCTGAAAAGATATTAAGTTTGTCCCCGATTCTTAAGATGTGGCATTTTTTAAGAAAATAAATGACGTAATGATTGCACGATGACATATTCATATGACATTAGAATTACAGGATAATAAATTATTTATAGTTTACGATTTATAAATCTGTATCCCGTTCGGAGGAACCAGTGCACCTCAAGGAAAACAAAAATGAAGATCTTCAGAAGTGTAGTTAAAGCCATCTAATTATATGGAGTGGAGACATGGAGATGGAATACCTTCGCACAATCTAAGCTGCAAACATTTGTTAATAGATGCTTGCGGAAAATCCCTAAAATATTAATAAATTTATTGTCAAAAAACAGTACAGACTGCGTATGACCACGTGGAGGACAATAAACTGATTTACTCTCCGAAAGCAAGCAAGGGACGTATTCCATCAATTCCGATCAAGGGCCCTCAGGCAGAGACGGATTCAAAAATTTCTAGATAAGATAAAAAGTTAGCTGCGAGTTATAACACTAATAGAATGTCAATATGTTTGTAATTTTAAGCAAAAAATTACATGTACAAGTTATTATCGAACTATAGATTATTTTGAGTATAGTGTTTAAAAATCATAAGTATTGAAATAACACTAAATTCACGATTTGTTGTTATAATAAACACGCCCCTAGACAAAGCCTAGAGAACCTGTATGATAAATCCGCCTCTAACCGAAGGAAAAACGGAGAAAAACCCGGGCCAGGATATACTGACCAGAAAAAATAAAACTGAAGCACTGTGGAAATTGGCCGAGGAAGAACCTATCGGGAAACATTAAAAAACTAAAATGGAGATGGATCGGTCATACTCTTAGAAAAGCTGCCGATGCAATTGCTGGACTGGAACCCACACGGTGTGCGAGGGAGAGGGCGACCGAGGGAAGGGGTTCTTGGAGAAGATCCGTCCAGGGGGAGATGGAGAAATGTGGTATTACACGGAGAGAACTTAAGGCTACCGCACTGGATGGAAAGTTCTCACGGACGCCCTATGGACCTCCACTGCGGAGCAACAGGTTTAAGAAGAAGAAGCAGTTTACGGTTTAGATTTGAAGTTAACTGCCACATTACGACGATATGTTTCGGCGTTTCAATTTCAGTTTCTGATATTAAAATCGTCCTTAAGTTGAAAAAAAATTCTCTATAATTTGGTATCTACACAGCCACAAGGAAACGATTACGGCATTTTAAAGTTTGAAGCTAATATGTTTGATATATCTATATGTTCGAATAATCTATAGTTCGATAATAACTTGTACATGTAATTTTTTTGCGTAAAATTACAAACATATTGACATTATATATGTATTATAACTCGCAGCTAACTTTTTATCTTATCCAGGAACTTATGCAAAAAAAATTTGAATCCGCCTCTGCCTTAGGGCCCTTGATCGGAATTGATGGAATACGTCCCTTGCTTGCTTCCGGAGAGTAAATTAGTTTATTGTCCTCCACGTGGTCATACGCAGTTTGTACTGTTTTTTGACAATAAATTTATTACTATGTTTAACATATTTCATGTTTGAATATTGAAGCAAAGAGTCTCCTCTATTTGAAGTCCACACTCAAATGTCTATGTTTACATTACGCTTTTGGAGAAGATACTCGTTCAGCCGAGAAGTGCGTGTATTATGTGAAGAAGTATGAGTAGGAACAATGAAAAGTAGTTGTGAACGATTAACAACAAACATGTAAACAAATACGGAAGGTAACCTAACCATCTTTCAGCAAGTTATACAATTAACCTTTCTTCAAAAATAACACACAATTAACCAGCTTCATAGAAGTCACATAATTAATCGTTCTTGTATATAAAATACATTCAACCAACTCGCTTCTACCGTTATTAGGCAGTGCTCGAGAATTAAACCCCGAACTTGCAGACTAATATACCGTTACCAATCAAATCCGGAAAATGTTGCCAAGCTGTCATGAAGAAGTGATGGTTGGGGCTAACCTCCCATCGCCTCAAGCGAGAACTGTCACTTTCTAAGGTTCACCACAGTCCGCTGACACAGGTCACCCCGGACGGCAGCTTCTACCCCCTTAAGGCCCGTTTCCACGGGGTAAGCTGTCTAGCAGATAACTTTCCCGGAAAGCTGCGAGGCGGGTTACCTGCCTACGAAATCTGTTTACACGGGGCAAGTAACATGCTTGGCATCTAAATTACGAGTCATTTGTGCTCGTCGGTCACATGTGCGAGTGAAATGAGGTTAGGTTAGGTTCCACATTTATTTACGGGTCAACCATCACACGAATGATGTAAACTGCTTCTGGACGAGTTAGAAAAGAAGAAGAAACCACGGACTAGAGATCATGGCTGCAATACTCATGACCCGTCGTCACAATTAATAAATAATTAAATGCATTTTTCGGATATTGTAGACACATTAAAAATTGCATTAAAATTATACCCAAAATGTTACTATACTGTGAAAAATCGTTAACACAGTATTCACATTCTGAACATGAGCACTGTAGTTCATTGGTTGATCAAAACATTAAAAACATTGAAAATGGAGATTAAAACAAATTAATAACACAAATAAGCAACGAAACTCACACGAACAATGATGCACCTAACCTCACTTTATGCTGCTTCGAGGTTACCTGCCTCAAATCTACTCTCCGAGGCAAGTAACCTGCCTGGTGAAGTTACAGGCAGCTTGTCTCATTTTTGAGGCAGTTTCCGCTTACACGGGGAAGGTTGTACCTGCCAGGCAGCTTGCGCCTAGTAACGCACAACCCTTAGCATCGCGCTTCATAATATTTGTTTATTGTTGCAAATTGATAGCATATAACATTAGGTACCTGAAAGTTTCAGTGAAGAAAGTGTTCGTCATTTTAATATCACAGCTTGTGACGCAAAAGTTAGGCATAAAAAGATATATTGTGGTATTTACTTCTAATTATAGGTAAATAAACTGAGGTTATGTTTATAATTGGAAGTAAACAAATGTAAATATATATTGACTATGAATGAAGCACATGGATTTTTTTTTAGTCATTTGTTTTTATGCTACGATTAAAATGGAGAATACAAAGATAATATTTTTAAGTATTGATTTTCTAACCTTTTAATCATTTTTATTACATACCTTTTCTAATATTAGAATTGGGTTTCTACCAAGGATATAATATTCACTAATGTGGTGAAAACCCAAGTCATCTGTCGGCCCTCATAAATGATTTTTTATTATTATTTAAAATCAAACTTTCAAAACGTCGTTTAGCGGTATGTTTACCATACACTGAATGCATCACTACGGTCCGAAAATGGCGCAAACCTATCTTTATAGAGCTGTAGCTTGACCCTTTGCTTTGAAGTTGCTGCCCGTGAATAACCTACTCCGCATCGTACGTCAACGCGGAAAACTAACAAACAATAAAAGTTGCACATAAGCAACCTTCGCTGCCAGCTGCCACGGCAAGAAATTTTGCATCACTTCCAGGTGTCACAATTGTAACTTTCTTGGAAGTGCCCGAGTTCCGAATCCAATCCAAGTTGACCCACACAAATATACATGACGTAATCGTAGAAGTAAAATTATATAAAAGGTGCGAGTACACTGCTATCAAGTACTTAACCTAAACGTGAGATAAAACCAAAGATTTTGGAGGTCGTAACTACCCCCTTTGTTCATGAAACTTTCTGTGTAAATAGTATTTTGCTTCTCCTTGTATTTCAAAATAATTCGTAATTAAGTACATTTTAGCATACAATACTGAAAACTGTAGTTTTGAAGTTTTTAGTGATCCATGAAATTAATTGAAATTTCAAAGGATTCTTCTGAGGGATAATTGCAATGAAAACGCGAAGTATGGTTAACATTTCTTGGTATGGAATCTTCAGTCGCATCACTGTTGACTATAAAGCTTACTTATGTGTCCGCCAGAGTTCGATTGTGAGGTTATGTGAGAAGGAAGGACAATCTATTCAACGTATAATCTAAGTGACCGAATCGTAGAAGCAGAATTATATAAAGTCTTCGAAGAACATGTTTTTTTTTAGTACGTAACCTTACAGTTTGAACGAAATCAAAAGCATTCTTAAGTCTTAAGTTCATTAAGGTAGCACTATCGTAGGTACAATTAATTCACTAAATATCTGAAATCGGCGTAAATAAACAGAGTAACAAGAAGTATTTATTGTGGTTTCAACTTGAAAAACATAACCTCACTCCGACCGTTTAAATGAAGTAATTGCAATTGTAGTTGATGGTGTAATACATTGCAACTTATGGAGGAAACAGTTATTTCCAAGAAGAATACCAACTTATAAACAACAAGAGTGATGGAAGTTTACTTACATGTGTGGTAAATTTTCCTTTGAAGAATTTTTTACATCACTTTTATGTCTTGGTCAGCGGATATTTGAGACGAAAGAAGGATATTCGACTTCTTCCTTCGAGGTGTGATGCATTCGGCCGCCGCCATGTTTTTACATTTCGCTCTCTGGCGCTTCATTTCAAACGAGTCAAGCGAGTCCCTTAATATTGTTTTGTACTATATTGTTATTAACTGATAGAAACAAATTCAATCAATGTTTCTTACTTATTATTCGTATTGTCGTGTTTTGAGACCATTAGAATTAGAATAGAAATCTCCGTGATTTGAGGAACTCGGAGTGCCTTCGTCCCACCTTAAACTTTCTGTGTAAAGTGTATTTTCTCTGACTGGATTTGATAAATTGTTCGTAATGTACGTACATGTTAGCATACTATACTGAAAACTGAGTATTTTTTAAAGTTTCCTTTCTTGTATTTAATTTTTGTAAATAACAAAAGTGATAATTTAATATCACGGAAGTAGAGAATCACGAAAAATAACATTAATTTATAATATTATGTAAGAACCCGGGGTAACGCCGAGCAAAAAAAATTCTAGCTGAACAATACTTGTTAATTGTGGAGCATTAGCAACGTAATCAAAGAATGATAAATTGAACATCTCCTTTGTTTGTTGCTCGTAGTTTTAATGTTATAAAGCTTTTTCGGCTGCATAGCAGCCATATACAAATATAAGTTTTATAACACTAAAACTATGAGCAGCAAAAAAAAAACACGTTTAATTTATCATTCTTAGTGTAAGAATAAATATCTGAACTTCACTCAGCGTGATAGAAATCCTTTCGCGGAGCAGAGTACGAAGATGATGAATGGGTGGGAGCGTGAGTAGACGAAGCGCTCTGCTTCCCAGAGTCAGCGATCGCCGTTGCGTCACAATCCTACATTCACGCGGCTCCTCGTCCCTTCCGCCCGCGTCGGGAATCGAAGCTGTTCTCACGACGCGAAACCTGTCAAACGGTTTACATGGAATACGATCGTTGCTTCACCGCGAGGTGAACGCCCGCCCTTCTCCAAACAACCAAACACCACTAGACTACCAAACATCTCCCTTCCCTTCTTTCTCAACATTATTTATATAGACATTATTCTCCTCTACAATCATATATAGAAAACGTAATATATATATTTGAATTTAGAACCCTTCCATTTACATGCTTTAATTATTGCATGCTTAGTCGTTGGAAAGAAAAGGCCCTGCATGGAAGGTTTGTAAGTGACGTAAACCGAGATACTGTCGATATACAAGCGTCGTACAACTGGCTAACCCATGGAGAACTACAACCCGAAACTGAAGGGTTCTTTATCGCCATCCAAGACCAAGTGATCAAGACCAACAATTACCCTAAGTACGTCTTGAAAGATGGAGTTGAATCGAACTTATGCCGGAGTTGCAAAAAGGAAACTAAAACAATACAGCATATCATAGGACGTTGCCAAGCTATAGCACAATGTGATTACAAATTTAGGCTTGATCAAGTGGGAAAAATCATTCATCAAGAATTAACTTTGAAATTTTAACTACAGATTTATTTTTGTGGGGCTTTAGGGCTCGTCAACATCGAGGTCATTAGAGCCCTTAAAACTTGTACAGGTAGGGAAAATGCAGTTACGCACTAGGGAGAGCCAACATGACTCTCCCCGCGTGTGGGACTCAACCATACCCCGCGTGTGGGACTAAAAACCCTCCTGAATTACAACTCTATAAACTCAAATCCCAGCATATCTCAAGTCTTTGCTTAAAACATTTATTTAAAAAAAGAAGAGGAAAGAGGAAAATGAAAGATACCCTATCCACAATGGCGTCGGGATCGAAAAGAACAAGAGGTGACCAAGGAAGGTCTGGAAAGAGAAAGGAAGGAGCCCTATACAAGTGGATATAATGCCAGACTCAGCTCGGGGTCCCGTGTTCGCCAAACACGTACTTACATCAAAACAATAATAAAATGTTTAGAAATTATTACTTGTAATTAAGAAAAGTTTTAAAGAATCTATTAATGGTGTTTGATAATATCCATTATTACGTCAGCAAACAAGACAAGTGAGAGTTTTTTGAACAATCAATTGCATTGTTTTTTTCCCTCACTCTATTAATACCGATAAAAGTACTTAACACATCCCCCTCATATTTTAAATATAAGATTTCTTTTGAATAAGAAGTCAATGCTACATACTATTGTTATATTATAAGATTATGAATCAATGAAAATGTTTACGTGAAATTTAAATGACGAAAGTTATTCGATTACATAAATCTCCACTGAAAACAGTGGCGTTTAAATGCAGACGAATCGAGCATGCAAGTTGTTTACTCACTCCTTAAGCAGCTTTTTTTTCAGTAGACTGTCTTAGCCGTGACAAACTAGCAGACAGCACACTTACAGTGAATAAACCTGCTATTCATAAACGTTGGAAGAAAACGGTTTCAATTCACAAAAACATAATGTTAATATTCGTTTATGTTCATAAAACAATGACACTATAAAAAACAACACCCTCAAAATTCGTCATAAAAATGGCTAATTNACTTGTAGAGACTTGAAATTTTGAGAACATTTAGAATAGCAATCAAAAAACCTGTGTGTAAAAAATTGGCCCTGCACCTCAAAAATGATAGATTTATTACATTTTTGGGAAAGTTTTGATACATTTATGGGGATTTTTTCAGCCAAAAACCGTATGATCAATTTTTTTTTAAATTTCTTAGATAGATTGAAGGATTTTCTCAAACGAGAGGCTAGTTTCAGTGGCTAATTTTTGTTCAAAATTAAGAAGAAGAAAATCTAAAAGAACGTATTTTAAAGGGTTGGGAACACTAAAACGTGCGGGGTTAAAAAAATATAATGAATGGTAATATTTTATAGGTATCTATATAGAAATGAAGGAACAAAGTCATTTGGCTCGGGGGGCACTTTTTGGTGCCTTATCCTGGGGTATCCTTTCATCCAAATTTTCAATCATCGTACGAATTCTACATACAGTTGGTATTGATAGGAAGGGGTGTTCAAGACTTAGTCCTGTAAGGGAGTTCAATATGATAAAAATACATTTTGATTGAGATTTTTTTTTCCTTCTTAATTGGGGTTTTAGGGCTCGCCAACATTAGAGCCCTTAAATTGAGATTGTATGCTGATATTACAATTGCATGGAAATAAACAATTTTTTTACGTATTTCAGTTAAACTCTTTCCGCAAACACAGTTTTTTTTTTTTTTAATAAATGTTTTGTATGTTAAGGTCACTTTCGTATGAAACGTTCTGAGACGAAAGAGAAAATGTGTTTATAAACTGTAGACAATGCGTGAAAGATGATGAGCTACTCAAAGACTTTACTTGTGTCTTTACAATTGAATACTTGGGAAGACGAAACGTACGGAAACTTTTAGTAATGGCTGAACCCAATTTCAAACTTTCTCCCAATGATTACGAAGAGACAAGCTTTGAAACAGGTCTGGAAAGCTTCGAGACGATATCGTGTATCATGGACCTCTGTGTTTCTGTGCAGCAGTATTTTATACCCCAACTCACATGATCGCTAGAGAACGTATCGCTTTCGAAGCATTCGCGCAAGAGGTGAACGAGATGGAGGAGCATGTTCTTGTGCTCTTAAGGGTTATTGCAATTAAAATGCAAAGTATGATTAATATTTATAAACTACAAGAGCAGAAAAGATATGAAAAGTGGCTGCTAATATTTTGCCACTTTTCGTTGTCCGGAGGAAGGTTACTGAAAATGATTGCTATGTATTCGAAAGTTAACTATTACAATAAATGTATGGTTGGCGAAACAAAAAAAAACAAAAAAAAGAAGCAACTTTTATTTTAAAATTCGTAATTATGTAGGTATTAGCATGCAATACTGAAAACTGGGTGTATTTGTGTATGTTTTCTTCGCCGTACTTAATTTTTTGAATTAACAAAGATGAAAATTTAATATCGCGAAAATAGAGAAATATGGCAACTAACGTATGCATTTAGAATATTCTAGAAGAACCCGAGACAACGCCGGGAAAAATGAGGTTAAAAACTCCGAACCTGTTGACAGGTCTTGTAATACCCTCTGTGGAACAAAATATATCATTTCACTGTGCCAATATTTTTAATGTTGGTGTAAGTTTTATACGTTTGTTTAAAAATAAATTTTTTTTTGATTTTTATGGTTTCTTTCGTGAATTATTTTAAAATTGTAAATGTTCAGTAACGATTGTTTTAAGTTTCTTGTCAAATTCCGGGCAACAACGGGTATTTCTGCTAGTTCTGTTATAAAATTATCAAGCTTTCATTAACAATTTTGCAATAGCTTTCAATGTATTTACACTTGTGCTACGGTGGTATTTGTTTAAACTGGATTAGCCTAGTTAAGAGACTTTACTGTTTTGTAGGAGACACAAAATAAAAGTAATATCCATGAACCACCCATCGTTCAGGAAATATTCCGTATTTTACTCATCTAAAAGAAATATTGAGACTACATGTATTCAAACCCTCGTATCGCGTTGTGTAATGATAAGCATTGCCTAAGCGTAATGAAGAAATTCCTATTCGATCATTAATAAGGAATGTGGAGGTCTAATTAAAATTTGTTTTATATTTATGAAGTTTCTGTTTTTCATAAAATATTATTTAATTTCTAGTCAATATGAATGTACCAATATATTTTTATTGTCTTCTCTCACCATTGACGTAGTACTTTTAATAATGGATTAAATTACAAAAAATTCTTCATTCTTGTTAATATGAATTTATGAATAATTCTTTTTAAAAAATTGTACTTTGTTTTACCTTTCACATAGCACTTTTAATATTAGATTAAATTTAAAAAACTTCTTTATTGAGTGCTTACTGTGCTTTCTTTACACAACTAGTTGATTAATATTGAATACGATATTTTAAACACAAAATTTCATTTTGATTCACCTGTCGAAGCATTGTGAGGGAAAATTAAACTTTTGTCTACTTGAAGGTAGTATGTAGTATTACAATATTACTATGATAATAGGCAAAACTATTGTCAAAAACTAGTTGAGTACCCGCTGCTTCGCTTAAAGTATTGATTTTTGTACAACTATTATTTTTAAATCACCATTCATGTATATACAAAAAAATCTAAACAACATTTAGAAAATAGCTGGAAGGTTAACTTGTAGCTGCGCGGCTCACTCACAAAAACGCTACAAAATTAATTAAAAAATCTTGGAGTTTCGAGAAAAACTCTCAGAAGTCCCGATGGACAAAACTTGGAGAATATTTGTCTAAAAAATCGAAGTTCTGAGTTTCATTACTCAGATCTAGGTTCTGATGAAGTACAACTTCAGTACTGCGTTATGGACGAGAATAGCAGTAAAAATATCGTTCAATAGAAACTTTTTCGAAAAAATCATTGCGTAGTGCACTCTGCCCTACACTATAGGAAAAGTCATCGTACTTTGCTTCGAGAAAATTCAACTCGACGAACGGAAACGCACTGTGTTCATTAGTTTATTTTATATTAGTGGCAGTAAATTACTTTATTGTCCTCATTGTGGTCATACGCAGTTTGTAACAGCTCTCTCGACCATAAATTATTTTTTTATTTATTGTCAGTCCAACTGGTTTGATGTTGGTGCAGAACCTGTACTCAGTGTAGCCAACGCTTTTACTTCGCCTTCGTCCATAAGAGTAATGATAAAGACACCTCCAGTTATGTTGGCAAGATATTCGAAATTGAATTCATAACCAACCTCTGACAACAAATAATTCACTTGCTCTTGTGGTGCTATCCTGTTCTTTCTGCATCGAGCAAAGTGTGGAACGAATATTACTTTGTGTCTTTGTTTGTTGTTATTAACTTGTATTCCTTCACAGCAAATAGTCGCTTTTGCGACTACTAATAAATATTTATTTGGATATTACTTAAATTCTCTGTGACCACGCTTCCCTTGAATATTTCGCGAGTGAGTTCCAAGGATTTGTTTCGTTGAGGTTGGCAATTTGTTTAAGGCAGCCATATTGAATAATTTTAGGCAAAGTATAGTGACTTTGAGTAAGAACGCGAGTGACACATTGTTTTTAGCCCCCTTCCGTCTCCTCGCTGCGCCACCGACTCCAAAGAACACTTGAAAATAAAGCATGAGACGAGAAAAAGAAATACTAATAGAGAGCAAGTGATTAAAAATGGAGGAAAACGGATAGAAAAGAAGATCACAGAAGCGTTACTTATAGCGTGGCGGATCAGATGGAACGTATCTACGAAAGGGAGACGACTATATACTTTGATACCGGATGCACGTTTTGTGGAAAGGAATAGACGATGGTTTGGGCCCTACCAGCTGAGGCAGAGCTTATGACGGTACACGGCGACGTAAGAACATATTCATCCAAATTTAGAGATTGATTGATGACGACAACTATCAGTGTGTATTAGAACAAGTAACAAGATACTATATATTCTGGGACTACCTGTTGAATGGACCGAAGAGGATATATTACCTGAACAAAATGAAGACAAAAGAAATAAATAATAATAATAAATTTATTGTCAAAAAACAGTACAAACTGCGTATGACCACGTGGAGACAATAAACTAATTTACTCTCCGGAAGCAAGCAAGGGACCATCCCATCAATTCCGATCAAGGGCCCTAAGGCAGAGACGGATTCAAAATTTTTTTTGCATAAGTTCCTAGATAAGATAAAAAGTTAGCTGCGAGTTAATAATATAATATAATACGAGTTAAATAAATTCGGACGTGGCGTAATAAGCATTGAGACAAGATACACGATATTTGAAGATTAACTTTCAATAAGACAATATCTGAATCGAATTTTGGAAAACATTCTCGGTGGCGCACTTTGCGCACTGGAAAGTTCTAGATCTTTTCGTAGGGTTTCTGCGCTCCCCGACTATTTCGGAGAAAAACTAAAAATTAACTTTAAAAATCGAAATTAAATTTCAGCAATGCACGTGACACCTATGATAATACGAACTATTACTTTCCTTTTGGATAAATATTTTTTATTATAACTTCATTTTTCAATCAAATTTGTATTGTATAATATCACTCAATAAAACTTTACAAAATTCACTAATCATTTTTAACTAACGTCACCTTCCATCTTACAAAACTATTTCTGAAAATTATAAAGAACAAGTAAGTAACTAAAGATGAGTAAGAATTAGTGTCAAATTATTTTGTTCACTTAATTTGACGTCACTTTAAATGCACTAAATTACAACACGAGCTTCCAATTTAATATAGTTAAGTAGAATTTCCTAAAAGAAACTTAATAAGAAACAGTGGTGAGGATATGTTGAAACTGTGTTGTGTGTAAAAAGAACATGAAGCTGACACAATACAGATTTTTGCATTTCAATTTGTGATATGATTTGGAACGTGCAATACCGAAGGAACTCACTCGTTCAAATTCTATTTCCCAATGCTAAGAAACTATGTCTGCATTACAAGTGAAGCTTGACAACATATATTTAGTGCTCTCTGAGACCAAATCGGAGGTGAAGCTATTCGAAGTAAATTCCGTTGTTCTGAGGAAAGTTAT
Organism: Laupala kohalensis; assembly: GCA_002313205.1. Taxonomy (NCBI): domain Eukaryota; kingdom Metazoa; phylum Arthropoda; class Insecta; order Orthoptera; family Trigonidiidae; genus Laupala; species Laupala kohalensis. Next base: position 652,253 of record NNCF01126356.1, on the reverse strand, counting down.
GCGCACTAGATTTCAACCCACGTTCAATATGCTAATCCCTCTACAATTTAAGCTTATTAGAGGCTCTCTTTTCTTCAGACTTAGGTAAATTATACACGCAATGCATTCCATTCTCCTGCTACACGTTCCCAGATTTCACATGCTCTCCTGTAGTAGCCTTCTGGGCGTTTTCCCTTTAAGGCGGACTACGTACTTTTCTTTGACTTATAATAATAAATTTATTGTCAAAAAACAGTACAAACTGCGTATGACCACGTGGAGGACAATAAACTAATTTACTCTCCGAAAGAAAGCAAGGGACGTATTCCATCAATTCCAATCAAGGGCCCTCAGGCAGAGACGGATTCAAAAGTTCCTAGATAAGATAAAAAGTTAGCTGCGAGTTATAATANCAAATATGTTTGTAAATTTACATGTACAAGTTATTATCGAACTATAGATTATTCTGAGTATAGTGTTTAAAAATCATAAGAGTTGAAAAAACACTAAATTCACAATTTATTGTTTCAATAAACACGCCCCTAGACAAAGCCTAGAGAACCTGTATGATAAATCCGCCTCTATCCAAAGGAAAACCGGAGAAAAACCCGGGCCAGGATCTATATATCTACCTCTTCTCATACTTAGGTAGAATTAAATCCCAAAAATAATCACTTAAATCGGCAAAAGAATAAACAGAGTAACATGTACTTATTGTGGGTCAACGTTAGAAAAACATACTTCACCGGCCATTTAAACGATATAAGCATTTCTGTTCAAAAAGAACATTTAAATCACGAAAGTGATGGATGTTTACATTTATTTGTAGAAAATTTTCCATTGTAGTATTGTTTACATCACGTTTATCTGTAGGTCACCTTAGGACATTTGAGAAAGATATTCTCCTTTTTCTGAAGGGACATTCACTAATCGTGAAAGTGTTTGCGCCCGGTCGCCATTTTTGTACCTAATGCTCTCACGTATTTCAAACAAGTCAAGCGAGTTCCTGAATATGGTTTTGTTCTATATTATTACTATTGGTATTTGTCCTATAAGGTAACTGATAGATACAAATTAAATCGTGTTTTTCCTTCGTTATTATTCATATTGTTGTGTTTCAAAACTATCAGAATAATAATAAGGAAATAATTATACACATCAGTGACTTGGTTTAACATGTAGTACTGGTTCCTTCTTAAAGTAAAATCAATTCGACAATGTTAGTATAATCATTCACAAATATTATCTTCTTTGTTACTGTTTAAATTAAAGAAGTAAGTAGGTTTTATAAGCAATAGTAACTACGAATGACAATCAAATTTGAAGCAAAAAACGTATTATATACATATATTGTAATACAATTTCTATTACAATTAATGTCCATTATATAATCTAATTAAATAAATAATTAAAAACTTACGACCTTTTATGGAAAAATAATATTTATATTATATAAATTTATGATATTTACATTTTTAAACAATAGGAGAATTGAATATGGAAATAATTTGTTATTACTTGATCACCTGACGACGACTTTAGTCCAAGTCGAAACGTTGTGAGCTCTTCATAAAAATATAAATATTATTTGTCCATAAAACGTCGCAAGTTTTTAATTATTGATTTAATTGTTTATACAAACTGGGAACTCGCTGGATTCCGTCCTCAAGCGACACGACCGTAATCTGATTTTAACCTTTTTACTCATGACAGACGAAAATTTAATGGACAGGACTATAACTGCGAAATAAAATTTAAATATCTATTCAGTATTCCAGGTAAAAGCTAGAAAATAATTAAAAAAATAATAATTGACCATTGATCAATTTATTTAAAAGATTCGGAACTTTATTTCCGAAAATATTTCTTTTTTTCATAAGGAAAAACATATTTCATGCGAATACAGTATATAGCTTAAATGAACGGAACAATAATGTTATATGAATTAAATGTGCGCTTTTTGAAGAAGGAGCACGTATTAGTGAAAACCTCAGCGAAGTGGGGCGAGCATTCGACTGGGAAAACCTCTCTTCTATTCAGCTGAAGAGCACGGAACGAAGACGTATGGTTCCCATTGCGGTTCAGTTTTCTGATCTGAAGATTATTCTTAGGTGGAATAGGTTATTCTTAGAATTTTGTTGTCATTACGAATGCTGTGGATCTTAATGGATCACTGAATGGTATAACAAAGTCATCGTACTTTGCTTCGGAAACATTCAACTTAAGAAGGAAGAAAAACGAACGGAAACGCACTGTGTTCATTAGTTTATTTTGTATTAGTCGCAGTAAATTACTTTATTGTCCTCAACCTGGTCATACCCAGTTTGTAACAGGTCTCTTGACAATAAATTATTTATATATTTATTTATTTATTTATTGTCAGTCTAACTGGCTTGATGTTGGTATAGAACCTGTACTCAGTGTAGCCAACGCTTTTACTTCGCTATCGTCCATAAGAGTAATGGTAAGGGTTCCTCGCGTTCGGTTGGCAAGACATTCGAAATTGAATTCTTCATGACCAACCTCGGACAACAAAACAATTCACTTCCTCTAGTGGCGCTGTTCTGTACCTTCAGCATTGAGCAAAGTGTGGAACGAATATTACTTTGTGTCTTTGTGTGTTGTGTTATTAACTTGCATTTCTTTACAGCAAACAGTCGCTTTTGCGACTACTAATAAATATTTATTCGGATATTACTTAAATTTTTTGTGACCACGCTTTCCTTGAAATTTTCGCGAGTGTTTCAAGCATACGTTTCGTATAGGTTGGCTATTTGTTTCAGCCAGCCATATATCGAATAACGTTAGGCGCGAAGGTATCGTGACTTTGGATAACGATAGCGGCGGTTCCTTTCGAATTCCGATTCAGATATTTACTCTTCACACGTACGTCAGAAATACAAACACGAAATACCAACTGGTTCATTCTAGCGGTGAAACACCTTTTGGGTTAGAAGGTATTCTACTCAGTGTATTACAATAAGTTGCTGGCAAAACACAAAGTTAACAAAACTTTAAACAAACAACTTCCAGTTCAAAGATGAAAACGGTGTGAAGTGGTAACTGCGGAAAAGTCCTGTATGATAACAAGTAGCATCATATTAGGATTTCTTTTCTACTCACAAAATGCAATTCGCAAATAAAATTACTTATATCTCTTCGCTAGCTGAGGATCTTCGATTTGACTTTCACCTGTAGCCGTCATGGCTCCCAGTGCGGGTATCACCCCTATGAGGGATTATGATTGCGTGATGAGTGATACGATGAGCGACGCGAGCAAAGAGAAGAGGGAAGAGGGAAGCGGAGCAGCGACGATCGATAGGAGGAAGGAGTCATTAACACGCCAGCGCATGCGCGGATGCTCAAAGCCTCTCGGGTCTGCGTTCAGCTGATCCTTCAACATAACCTCACAAAAATTTACTTGAATAAATTTCTATAATCACCTATCAATTGTACGAATTCACACATAAATGAAATACAATCTCGCGAACCGCAATGATTCTAGCTTCGATAGGGGCGAAGAAAACGTGACCGAAGGGTATTCGTTGCTTCTATCTTTGGTTGCCGTGCAGAAATCAACGCGCCCTCATTTGTCATGTCACGTGATGTGAAGGTTAGCGTCGCGTTGCTCTCCTCTTTGCTCTTACGTCGCTGATGGGCGCTCGCTCCGACGCAATCGTAGACCTACCCTAACCTAATCATGTCTTTGCTTCTCGCTCTCTCACGGGACTGAGTTGGGGCAATTTTTTTATTTTTAACATGTTCTAGTGTGCCGGGTATGATTAAAATTGTACTCACAATTCAGTCAAGCACTAGACGACAAAATATTTTTTTATTATAGTTTCGGTATAATACAAGTACACCAAAAAATGAGGCGCGTACTGTCGTACTGCAATAATGTACTTTTAGTTTTAACTTGTGTAATGGTTTGTTTAAAAAAAATTTTTCTCAACAAACACGCAAATATAATTTAATACAAATCCATCCTCATAACTATATTCTTAAATAAATAAAAAATAAACTTTATTGGCCAAAATGCTGTTGCAAATTGCTTACGACCACATGGGGGAGGGGGTGTTATAAGTTACTCACCGGAAACAAGGGGCCGTCTCCTCAATTTCAATCAAGGGCCCAAGGGCTGCAGGGGCGGAAAGAAATTATTTTAAAAAATACGTACTGATATCCATTTATTATTCCAAAATAAATCGTAGATGTTATGTGCATTCGAGATGAATACTAAAAATGTACGAAACGACATGGAAAATCCATCACATCCCGAAGAAAAACCGGAGAAAATTCCGGGCCAAGATGAGTGCGTGACTATGTTTCTATGGGATGGTGTTTCTGAAATCGTTTCATGGTTTACGGAAGACATTCCTTCGTCGGTGCAATCGATTCAAGCAGCCGGGAATCGAGGCTAACGATTGCATCCAAATCGTCCTCTTCATCTATTCAGGTAACATTCACTTCGAAGTAACCTAACTCTTATAGAAATCTCATCTGCTCCACCTGTAATCTGTTCATAAGTCTTACTAGTAATTATGTGTAGTAAATCAGTTCTCTTTCCATTAACCTATTTCGTTTGAGAGAAGACGGGAACTCTCCAATTCCGTGAGGTAACGTTCTGCAGGAAGGGTACGACTCATCGTGAGAACATTATTTTTCTTATTTATTCCAAATTTCTGCTAAGTGCCATCATACGTTTTATGAATACAACGTATTATTTTGAAGTCAAGATCTATAAAGAAATTATTCGGAACGAAAACTACCTCTCGTAGAGATATGTCAAAGTCCAAGATTAACTAAAATATACAAATAAAATATTATTTGGTTCGTATTTTATTCGATTAACGCGTAACATTTAATATTTCAATATTTCTTCGATAAAGTATTTTTCTTTTTGAATTTCGGAAATTTTGAAAAATTCATCGACTTATTTCTGTTGATTGACGTTTCAAAATGTAATTAAAATGTAATTATTGATAGCACAAAAACAGCAAGTTGGAAGTTTCTTTTATCCCATCTTAAACGATTGATTTTTGTATTCCTCGTGTAAGAAAATCAAATTCTCATTTTATTTTGCTTGAGCAAGTTACCGAAATCGGAAAACAAAATTTAGTGCCTTCAGTATTTCCTTTTATGTACTGTACATTTCATTCAGGAGAGACAAGTCATTGCCAGGGAACTTAGGATGTTCTCCCACTTAGTAAGTGGGAGAGAGATGAAGTTACCACTAGCTCAAACTTTAACTCCTTATTAGTCCCCTTATATTGTGTTTCTTCTTCTTCTAATAAGGCACTACAACCAGAGTCTTGGCCGTCGTGTCCGTTTAACATGTCTAGGTCGTCGTAAATTTGGTCCGGACTTCCTTAATAACTGAGTCTTTTTAGAGTAATAGGGAGCTGGCCTAGAACAAACCCCCGCTAACCTTGGAGGACCTAGATTTGGTTTTGGGTCGGGGTATTCCTTTCCTTAGCCTTTGGGGATCTCTCCCCCACCTACAAGGAAACAGGATGGGTGTACAGGCTGTTGTAAGACACTCTTCGTCTGGTATCTCCGCCAGGGCGTGTCCGACTTGGGAGGCCCTACCAGTAGCTATGCTACCGGCGGCGTAGCCCCTGGCTTTCTTGGTACGCACAAACACCCTCCGCCCTCATGGACAGTGCTACGTTAAGGTGGTGTCCTCAGGGAGGGTATATTGCGTTAAAAAAATTTACTCGGGGTCCAATCTGGAAAATGAAGTTGGACTTTCTGGTAAACCATTTAATTATGACCATTGTGGTAAACCAATGTAGACTACGTCCCTCCCAAAGGAATTTAAAATTCAACCTATCGCTGATTTCTGCGTCGGTTGAATAGTCGCAAAACTCTGCTCGAACGTTGAAGTCAAGAACGTTCCAAAGGTATTCGATGGCATAGTTATTTTCAAAAAATTTAGATTTATCTCTGTAGTTTTTTGCTGGCTTCTGGTGGATCTGAATAAATCTTGAAATGCAAGGAAAACATTTTGTAGGGCAATTGGGGAAGAAACAAAATTCAGCAATAAAAATTATTTAATAAAAATATTACGAAAAGTTTGCTCGAATTTTTTATTTTAAGGAAAATTTTATATTTTTCTCCTTTTCGGCTTCAATAAATATGTTTCTTTCACATATCTATTGAGTAGATCTAATCTTAATTTTCTTTCGTATATCGTTTATTGTGTAGATCCAACAAGTCAGAGCTTCTAATTTATTACATCAATCTCGATAAAAAGAAATACCTTCGATAGGTCGATTACTTGTCGATGAGAATCTCACTCCACTCGTGTCGCAACTACATTCTCTTGTCAGAAGCATCTACGGTCGGCAGCCACTTGTTAGAAGGAGATCTGTTCGATATGACCCTCAGCGAAACGTCGTAATGATTCCATTCACCTCTTCGCTCCTTTCACTCAAACTGCGCTTCTCAGAGGCTGCAGGGCAGAAGCGATCTCCGTAAGAGGATAGGCGCGCGCTCGCGATATAACACGATATGCACGTAAGATCATTCCGACGCTGTGAAAGTATCGATACTCGATACCGGTATCGAAAACTATAAAGTAACGATATCGATATACACTCAAAGTCATGAAACTTTGACCAAAATAATTCAATATGGCTGCCTAACACGAATTGCCAACATCTACGAAACAAACAGAAAAACTAAAATATTCGTTCCACACTCTCGACGGAGAAATCACAATTGTGTCACAAGAGCGAACGAATTAAATGTTGATAGATTTAGGTTTAAAGAATTCCGAATGTAGTGGTAACAAAACGCGAGGTATATTTATCATCACTCTTAAGGACGATGGCGAAGTAAAAACGTTGGCTACACTGTGCACAAGCTCTATACGAATATCAAGCCAGTTAACTCACAAATATATATAGTGATATAAATTGGTTATCGAGATTGGATCGAGAGAAAGAAAGAAAAAATAAATTTATATTTTCTTCTTTAGGGCTGTTTCGGTATAGTGGGTTGTACAGTGGGTTGTATTTAGAGGTTATGGGTGGTGGTAATTGATGGTGTGGTTCCATATCATACTGGTATGTTTTTTTTGTATTATAATAAGACTTTTTGGTTATGTTTTAACTGTTATTTTATAGTTAGATAGTGAGTAATCATTGATATATTGTTTGTGTTAATAAGGTGTTGTACTACAAATAATGTAAATTGTGTAAGTTCTTTGTAGCCAATATATTGTTCCGTTATATAATAAATGCATAAATAATTTATATATTTACTTATTAATTTATTGACAGTCGTCGAGAGAACTGTTTCAAACTGCCTTATGACCACAATGAGTAAACTAATTTACTTTTCCTTTAACGCAAACGAATAAACAGAGCACGTTACCGTTCACGTTTTATTTTTCTTAAGTTGCATTTTCTCAGAATAAAGTTGGCATGACTGTAAAGGTATCGAAATGCAAAATCCGAAATATTTTTTTTATGTTCGTCCTGCAAAAGTATGTCGATTAATACGAATAGATTCTAATTACATATACGACGTATTATGTCGTCGAAACAATCAATTTTCAGCGGAAATGTTTTAAATGGACATTTTGGAAATGATACATCTTATAACTCTCTATCCCTGACGAGGATTTTAAATGAAATATCGCCATGATTCATACATCACACTGAAATCGTTCATATTGCATAAAATATTTTCTGTATCGTTTAAAAAATACATAGATCAAAACAGGAATCTGGTTAAAAGCGGAGATCCCAATAAAACGGAAATCCAGATAAATTAGATATCCGAAAAAAATAGATATCCGGATAAACAAGATTGTCCCGCAAGATGTTCCAACTACAATATATTTATAAGATTTTAATATTTCAGTGACTGATAATAGAATTTTCTGAACCTTAAATTCTACTTCCATCCATTCAAAGATGTGATGGCTACGTATGTGAAATGCTTCTCGATCGCTCACCACGGTTGAACGTCACCTACTCCCTGGTGACTGTACGAGAGACGCTTTCCTTGATTTACGCAACGCCCGTCTCTCGAGAGGTTCCTGCGCTTGTGATGTACGAACAGTGACGGAGATCAGGTCGGCGCTGACGACACGCATTCTTGGAATTACGTTCACCGACATGCCACATCCACACCTTTCCCAAAAAGAAAATGAAACTATTTTTTTTCAAAGGGTGCAAGATATGTAAATTTACAAACATGTACTATTGTACATGTAAATTTACAAACATGTACACTTGTACATGTAAATTTACAAACATATTTGCGTTAAATTACAAACATATTGACATTATATATGTATTATAACTCGCAGTTAACTTTTTATCTTATCTACGAACTTTTGCTGAAATTTTTGAATCCGCCTCTGCCTTAGGGCCCTTGATCGGAATTGATGGAATACGTCTCTTGCTTGCTTTCGGAGAGTAAATTAGTTTATTGTCTTCCACGTGGTCATGTGCAGTTTGTACTGTTTTTGACAATAAATTTATTATTATTATTATATGTTTAATTTTTTGGTTCCATTAATGGACTGATTCTAAAATATACGACACGTTACTTTTACATTCATAACACAGACAAACGGTTTCATTGAAGTAAAGAACAATCATTTTAATCTACTATAACGACTATCATCAATTCGTGCTCTTTAAATGTTGTCAGAATTATCTCTTTTTATGAAACGAACCGTTTCGTAAATTAGCAAACATATTTCCGGAATCATAATAAAGATACGCCTCAACGCGCAATCCAAGAAGAATTCAGTCTGGAGGTTGGTTCGTATTACACCTGTCACTTGTCGAGTGATTTAATAAACAAATGTGTTCGGACACATGTTTTTAGCGGAATAGTCTAATGAAATGATTCTGAGGATTCGGACTAGAAAAATTAATGGACAGTCGTGTATAGAACCCCTATTCACCTCTGCTGCATCACTTCAGTTGTAGCAAACACGGGGTCCCGAGCCGAGTCTGGCATTACTCCCACTTACTTGTGCCATGCTCCTTCCTTTCTCTTTCCTGACCTTTCTTGGTCACTTCTTGTTATTTTCGATCCCGACGCTATTAGGGCTAGGGTATCTATCTAATTTACTCTCCGGAAGCAAGCAAGGGACCATCCCATCAATTCCGATCAGGTATCCTAATGCAGAGGCGGATGCATCATTTTAGCACACTATTTAAACATGAATAAAAAGTAAACTACGTGTAATAATACCAAAAGAATATCAACAAATATGTATTTAATAAAACAAAAAGTTCACGAATACATACTATTATCGAGCTGTAGACTAATCGGATTATATAAATCGAAACTATACACACACTAACTGATATATACAACTGATATAACACACACTAAATGATATAACAAATATATACACACACTAACTGATTACATGCAGATTTGCTCGCGTGAATAGTTTAATATGTCTCCAATTTTTCTCAAATCCACTGAGAATGTTATCAATTAATGTTGGAGGTTGTATTAGTACTGGTGTGTACCCTCAATCCCTTATTTTCAGAAACGTAAATCAAAAATAGTTTTTAGAAAAGACCAATTTCCCTTTTACCACCGTAAGGGGTGATTTTAAAAAAAATCCATTCTTAGCGGAAAGTTTTGATAATTTTTTATGTCATGCTCTTCGCAACACCCACCTCTAGGGGCGTCGTGCACCTCATGTGGTCTGAAGGGTACTTAATGGCACTGGAAATACGATTATTTACCTCAGTATACACAATATCGTAAAATCGTTCCTAATATCGATCTTTTTACGTTATTTTTCCGTCTCGCCCTTTCCGCTCCCAGCTCTAAGAATACAGTGCTCCTATGTGATCTCATCTTGAACATACCTGGATTGGTTGTTGAAACATCTCGTCAACCCTAAAACTATGTATCCGATGCTTTATTTCTTTTTAATATTTCAATATTAATTTTCAATTATTTTTATCCATAAACCCATTTTACGGAATGTTCTAGTTCGAAGAATGACATCTTCAAACTAAATTCCCGTTAATGAAAACTCATAGAAATTGTTAGTAAACCCGATTCAATGAGCAACTTCACAGCAATTTCCCGGAATCCTCCATATCGCCGTTTGAAAATTGACCTCTTCCCACACCATCTCTATCCTTTGCGATAGTTAATCATGAGAGGACAGCTGACGGACTAAAGATCGATCGGCAGTGGCGCGAAAGTCCGTCTTAGAATCTAAATTAGAGACGGTGAATACAAAGAGAGAGTGCGAATTAGAATTAAATACGAGGAGGAAGAACTTGACCTAAAAATATATTTCGGTTTAACCCGGATCCAGATTTTATAGATGGAATTATAATAGTCTTCAAATATTTTTCCTTCTCTCGAGGCGACAGGCACTCCTATACGAAAAGATAGATGAGCATACCGCAGTGATCATACTTGCACAAGACATTTCAAAAAGAAGTACATAACATTAGAAATAGATGAAAGAGATACATCATCGTAAGAAGTGTAGGTCAGTAGTCCATTAACGTTTTGTAAATTATTACACGCTTCTATTTCACAGTCGTTTAATTCATTCGTCTCCGACGACACGCACCACGGCGATATGTCGAGGACAATCGTGGTACGTCGTAATATCTCTATCGACAATTTCTTTGCCTCGCACACGAAAAGAGTTATGTTCTTCAAATATAATTTCTGACCACTGGGCGGGTGCTTCGGCGCCTTTCCCTAATCAAGCGATTATGTTGGAACGATTTCATAACTCACTCACAGACCGATAAATACTTTGCCTTCTGTAAGTGGATGACCCCACGATCTGACATGTTGTTAGATCTTCTTTCCGAATGAGAAGATTTAAAGTTCGGAGACATAAATGGTTTCCACTTATCACAGAATTGATGACCCTATTTCAGTGAAACAAAGTGGAGATATTTAAACATATGGCGCAAAGAGCGTTATAATCCTCGTATATTCGTATTGAATTAATTTAATTCGATTGTTTTATTTATAGAGCTCCTTAATTATTTCGAAATATGTCAACACATATTACTTAAGTTGAATAGTTGCTCATATTGAGATCTCGTAATTGACGAACGGTTGACTCCTTCCACTGAACATCTACCACCCACTTACTTCTCTTTAGGATGCAGCAGCGAATCTACGCGGGGCAAGAGTCCGAAGCGCACTTTTTTATAGTATAGTATTTGTAAATGGGAAATGTAGCTTGCTATTGGCCCATCCTGGCCCGGGTTTTGCTCCGGTTTTCCTTCGGGTAGAGGCGGATTTCTTATACAGGTTCTCTAGGCTTTGTCTAGGGGCGTGTTTATTGTAACAATAAATCGTGAATTTAGTGTTTTTTCAACTCATGATTTTTAAACACTATACTCAGAATAATCTATAGTTCGATAATAACTTGTACATGTAAATTTACAAACATATTTGCGTTAAATTACAAACATATTGACATTCTATTCGTATTATAACTCGCAGCTAACTTTTTATCTTATCTACGAACTTTTGCTGAAATTTTTGAATCCGCCTCTGTCTTAGGGCCCTTGATCGGAATTGATGAAATACGTCCCTTGCTTGCTTCCGGAGAGTAAATTAGTTTATTGTCCTCCACGTGGTCATACGCAGTTTGTACTGTTTTTGACAATAAATTTATTATTATTATTATTATTCGAAACAAACATGCTGGTGGAAGAATGAAAAAGAAAAAAGTATACTTTCATAAACAAAGCTGAAGAAAGTTAGAGTAATCCACGCATTATATCACACATTCCGCTAGTGTACCAACATTTTGACATTACTCTCTATCAATTGACGTGTTAGAGTGTGTGTTATAAAAAAAATTCTGAAGCAACATTTTATAGAGTGATTCGTTGACCATCGCGTGGTTGTGAAATATATTGAAACGTAACGAGGTGATTCGTGTGAAGAAACTTACTCACGTTGACGTGGGTTTAGTCTAGTTTTTTTTTTTTTTTGTTTCAATCGAGCAGTGAACATGTGCGGCGAAGAGCATTACAACATCGCTCTAAAAGCTTGGGAATCACGTCGCATTTAAGATTAATCTTTTTATCCGAGAGCAAGTAGTCCACAGTTTAGTCGATGCAAACAAAAACTTAAAACATGGCCACAATATAGAACGTTAATAGGTGAGGAATGGACGGAGGTTGCGCAGTGAATAATAAAATAATACAACGGTGTTGTCTACTCTGCCATAATCCTTAAGCAAGAAGCTTCTTCGGCAGCTTTGCGAGAAATTATCAGTGCTTACAGAAATATAAAAGTAGAGAATCAAAATTTTAATATACATTAACATAAGCGAGAATATTAAAAAAGAAAGAAAATATTGAGACCGGAAGAAGGTGTATGTTTTAGGAACATTAGAGGGGGAAACTTCGGGTATGATTAATGATATTTGTGAAAGAGAGATGAAATATGGATTCTATGAATAAGGCAAAATATGTTTGAAAAGACTTAAGTTAATGTATTTTAAAATTTAATACTATACATTTATATTTGCTTTTAGCATTGATGATGCTATGTAAGCGAGCGAAAAGCTTTTTGCTCATTAAAGGATTATAACAGACTACACTATACCATTGTATTATTTTATTATTAATGGCCACATTGATTGAGTAAAGTTTATGAAGGAAATGGGGAAATACTAGCGATCGTAATGTATGATTATTGAATCCACAGGAAGGAAAAGTAATGAGTATATTAAAAAGATACGATTTTTAAAAGCAGATTTACAATTTTTTAATCACTCAACATGTTGTCTACTTTATAGAACGTGTATTTTTAATAAAATTACTTTAAATAAATAGAAAATAACTCCCATTTAAATTAATGGTTATAATAGTTGAGTACTTTGAGTTCACAAACTGGAATCAAATGAATATAATTTTAAAATTCAATATTTTTTTTTCATTTTCAATATTTTAGAGATACCAATAATATTCGTCCTCACAAATGGTGCATCTGATGTTTATTGTACCTTTCAGGGATATTTTTTCTTCCGACAATCATTGAACCAACAAAAAGTAATGAGATAATTTCCGTTCTTAAGTCGTTATTCAGCGAGGCGACAACCTTCAAACTGTTTTCATTATCTTGTCTTCACTTAAATCACTAAGTAGGAGAGATTCTTTCTCTCAAATTGCGGCAGCCTTGGTCACGCAATTGAGAGACACTGCTTACGAAATTCCCCATCAACTGCCGATCTCTAATCACCCAGAAAGTTTGACGAAGTATCGAAACTATGAAACAAAGTTAATTTCTCAGCAGAAAAAAAAAATTCCAAATTTTGTACAAATAGACGATAACCTTACTATTTGCATAATCCCCTCCGGAGATGATACTTCATTCTAACAGTAGCGTACTTACAAATAAATAGACCTGCTGTGAGAATTTGAATAGGGGCTACTAAACAAACTGCACACGAATGATTGACCTGTGGTGTTTGAACAGATGTATTTATAACAAGCTCCGTCTTTTACCGCGTTTTAAACAGCGTCATTATGTAATTCTTATTCTTTGATTTCCTTTTCTTCGTGTTTTACTTTCAGCGCCACTCGTTTGTTCTTCGGGTTCCCGTCTAACTTTTTAATACATTCCGAGCCTACTCACTTCTTTCTTTCCTTTGACCGAATTAAATGTGGTCATTCGTGTATTGAAGCTCGAGTATTAAGCTATTTTTCTGCTACAATGAAATAAAAATATATTTAAGTTCGTTCTACACCTTTTGTCCTCCGGTGGCTAGGGAGCTAGCACGCTAGCTTGCTGCTCCCACTGCCCTTAGTGTCTATAACTTTATCTATTACTAACTACTGCTACTAACCCGTCCAAGTTGTTGGTAAAACCAGCTAACTGATCCACATCCTACCTCCTATCGCTCCATGTAGGTAAGCTTCAATAATAATAATAATAATAAAAATAAATTATTTATTGTCAAAAAACAGTACAATCTGCGTATGACCACGTGGAGGACAATAAACTAATTTACTCTCCGGAAGCCAGCAAGGGACGTATTCCATCAATTCCGATCAAGGGCCCTAAGGCAGAGGAGGATTCAAAAATATCAGAAAAAGTTCCTAGATAAGATAAAAAGTTAGCTGCGAGTTATAATACATATATTATGTCAATATGTTTGTAATTTAACGCAAATATGTTTGTAAATTTACATGTACAAGTTATTATCGAACTATAGATTATTCTGAGTATAGTGTTTAAAAATCATAAGAGTTGAAAAAACACTAAATTCACGATTTATTCTTTCAATAAACACGCCCCTAGACAAAACCTAGAGAACCTGTATAAGAAATCCGCCTCTACCCGAAGGAAAAACGGAGAAAAACCCGGGCCAGGATGGGGCTACAGAATTTATGTACACAACCGTGCCAAAGTTGAGTACACATAAAACTAAATTAATATGAGCCATACGACAACACAATCATGCAAGAAAATAGTTTTTGAAATTGTTATAAGTTATTTAAAAAGTGCTACAGCAATGGCGTGATAAAGTACAAGACGGATTTAACTTTTATTAAAATCGATAAATTCTTTTACAGTGTAAAGCACTGTTGCAGGAGTATTGGGATTAATGTAGTGGGATATCTTTGTTTATAAAAAAAATTGTGGTATATTATTTAGTTATAATTTAATGAGGGATATTTGTTTTTAATTATATAATTTTGATGTGTGTTTTGTTTGAATGTATATTTTTTGGTATGATTGGTGAAAGTTGGTATGACTGTGTGGGTTATTTGAATTGTAACGGTTGGGAGTTAGTTGCTCAGATGTAGTTGGCTGAGTGTGTTTAAATATTAGTGGTGATAAGTGGCTGGTGTGATGGTAATCTAGTGTTTCGGTGCAAAATGTATGGAGTATTATAAGGTATGTACAAAATGATAGATGATTGTTAGAATTATATTGTATATAGACGGATGTGTATATTAAGTGTAAATGTTTCTTTGCTAAATATATAGCCCCGATGAAGACACGATAGGTGTCGAAACGTTGGCAAGTAATAATTGAGTTTAATTCAAGACCTATACGCGAAATTATAAAAAAATATATTAAATTTGAGGTTGAAAGAAAAATGGAACATGATTATTTTTAATGTTTCCTCAGTAACATCTTCGTTCTCATAATACACCGAAAAAAATAATGATAAAAAACGAAAATATAGTTAGTTGGTTACCTTATGTTCATCGACTTTCGATTATTTTAACCTATTTATCTAAATTCTTAAGTTTGTACTCGTGTATATTTGAGCAACTTGTTTTTATACAATTTGTATTGGAGTTACCTGTTTACTCCTATTAAACGTATACTTAACTGGTTATTATTGTTTATCACTGCTCGTTTCGAGAAAATAATGCGTGTTTGAACCATTTACACTAATACGAATGAGAGTTAGCTAAAACAAACATTTTTGACAGATTATCTCGTTTTTTAAGAGTATAGTTGGAGTTGGAAGTCGCAGATAGAGGCTTCTCAGAGGTCAAGCGTCGCAACTGTCGACTGTATACCTTTGGTTACCTTTTCAGTCGTTACGTGTTAAATCCGAGGAAACATGATTCAAAATGAGTTTTGAATGATGGACCATGTTACACGAGTGACAACACTCATGAATACATCTTTGGTTAAGATGAAACTGATTCTAATTCTAGACAGATGACTTCATTAGTGGCACGGTAAAAATAACGATTTGTAATCCATAAAATGTTTTTTTACAGCTCAATTATCTAATAAGCATATTTAATATCTCTCGTAACGATGGAATAAATACATATATTTAAATATATATTTGGTATTAACATAAAAGGTACCACACGTCGTACAATCTTTTTCTTCCTCCCCTAGCAACGTAATCTATAACACATATGATTATATCAATAAAACAAAAAATAAAGAATAAAGTTCAATAGAAAAGGATAAAGTTCTTGCTTTAACATTTAATTTAATTACTTTCATGTTTTGCGATTTCGAGTTAAAAGAAAAATCGACTGGGAGGCGAGTCACTTGTTTCATGCGACAAAGGAGCGTCGAACGAACTTTTGTTTAACTTCACATTTTAAATTGAACGTGAGAGCCAAGTAAGACATGACAAAACCATCATTCTCAAACAGCTTCAGACATTTGTATCTGCCATAAAGAAATGTTTTTAATAGTAGAGTTAAGTGAGTAGTAGGCGCCTGAATATTAGCTCAAATATTTCTTATAAACAGTTTTGCCCTTATGAATTCATTTTCATGATGCAAAGAATGGATATTTGTTCGTATTGACGTTAATTTCTGATTTCACGCTAAGTAAACCCATATGCACATAAGAAGTATTTTGAAATTACAATTAAAAAACGCGTCGTAAAAATTATTGTAGATGAATTTTGAAAAAAAATAATCACAATCCGTGAACATTGAACGCCCGGTTGACAATATATTTATTAACGGGGACGCAAAACGTAAGACAAAGAAGTACAATAATTATGCGAATATTATTATAGACAATCATTTTTTAATGCAATACTTTATTAGAATTCACTAATACATGGCCAAGGTTTTGATGCTAGTTTGTCATCATCTTCAGGGCCGCTACTATATTTTTTTTAATGTTCCAATTATCCAAAAATTAATACCCATAAATGTTTCTTTTTAAAAACATTAAAAAACATTACTTGTAAGAATAAAATAATGAAGCAAGTTCACCATTGTCTGGAGCCTTCCTTCATAGAGGTATTAATTTTTGGATAATTGGAACATTAAAAAAAATATAGTAGCGGCCCTGAAGATGATGACAAACTAGCATCAAAACCTTGGCCATGTATTAGTGAATTCTAATAAAGTACTACATTAAAAATTGATTGTCTATAATAATATTCGCATAACTATTGTCCTTCAAGTATAAATATATCAAGAGAATCAGTTTAGAACCAATATTATATCTAAGTTAATAAGACAATGACACCGCATTACATTGCTAACTGGGTTTTAATCAGTTTTAATGTAGTGTATTTCAAGCAAAAATTTATTTGTGTTCTTAATAAACAATTAACAATAAAATGGTTGTACGTTTCACAAGACTAGTTGAAGTACTTTAGGGTCACTCGGCCGCTTCACATAATACCACTGTGTAGGATTTAAAGATCCTAGCAGAGCAGCTCGACATTCGACTGCCATTTTTATGACGTTTTGTGTTTTAAATCTAGAATTTATCTAAAGCTTTTCGACATTAATACAAAATAATTGATGAAACATGTATATAAATTTTTTTAGCTCATATTGGTTTTCATACAATATTTTATTGTTCATTTGTTTATAATTTTATTTTATTCAACTGACTTATTTGATCCTATTAATCTCGTTGGGTTTCATGTCCAGACCCTTTTCGGATCTTCGTCTCATTCAGGATCCAAACGTGGATATCTCCCTTACATCGACAGCTGTGAGTCGTTATTTGCGATGAAATTGTGATTGCGCGCAGCTTTCAGTCAATGACTACATGATGAGCTACGTTTTATAACAGTTTGACTGCATTGAACGTCCTAACAAAATAACGTGTTT
>NNCF01126356.1:620500-634585 GCA_002313205.1 Laupala kohalensis | reverse complement strand
TATATATATATATATATATATATATATATATATATATATATATATATATATATATAGTGTGTGTGTTATGAATAAAAGAGTAATTCCACACATCTTTGAATCATGGGATACATGTTGAACTAATTTTTAATATAGTATGGGAATATTAAACACCTTAAAATTGTATAACAAGAGGAGATTCTTGTTGTTTTATTATTCTAATGATGATGATCTCCACAGAAAATAAAACCCTACCAACTCCCTTCACTCAATGAATTTCTATTATCCGCATAATACCAGGTTCATGACAATCGTATAAATCTGCATTCGTCTGAAACGGGTATAAGATTAAAACATCATCCTGTTCGTTTAAGAGTGGTTCAAGTATTTTCACGCAGTTTGATATGGATTGCGTACCGAACAATCCTTCAAACATCCGAACGAAAATTCGTCATAAATGTTGAATACACGCAGACAATTACTTATGGATCTAAAATACAAATTGTGATGTTGATTTATTCCACACTGCTGAGATGAGAGTTTTTCAGTGTTCTGAAATCGAATATAATCAATCATTTTGAGACGCTCTCGGGACACTGAGGTGAAGAAATGTATCACGCGCTTCCAGAACAACTGCGCGTGGGTTTCAGTCGTTCGGATGGAGAACAACAACGTACTAAGCGCAGTTTTTTGGAGAAATAATATTATATGTTTTATTACACACCTTTCAACTTATAAATATAAAATATAATTTCGTTTAATTGTATTCATTCCTTTAACTTCGCTATGCAATTGAGGCTGTTTTCTTGACAGCAAATTTATTATTAAAAGTGTATTAATAATAATAATAATAATAATAATAATAATAATAATAATAACATCATCGGTGATCTTAATCCCGTCACCAGATGCAGAAGGTACGACACGAGTCACCCTCCTCGTCAGTATTTTTAAATTATTCTGTACAATCTACACTCACTTTTTAATGCAAACGTTTAAACATTTTAGGCATTCATTTTCTCATATTCTCTTATTGTGAAGAAAAATTAATAACTTGCCCAATCCGTATAGGTATACCATGCATGAAATCAACATGGGATGATATTATTGTAAATAAATAAATTTATTGTCTGAAAAATCAGTTCCAGACTGCGTATGACCACGTGGAGAACAATAAACTAGTTTACTCTCCGGAAACAAACAAGGGACGTATTCCATCAATCAAGGACCGTAACATTTCAGCTCTTTACTCCTAAGATAAGAATAAATGTAGTTCTCTACGTGTTATATGATATCAGGAGAATAATAATATCAGAAACGTTATTTAAGAATCAAACTGTATTATTTATGAATCGTAAGTATTAACATAACTCTAAATTCGAAATGAAGTATTTCGGTAGATCGGGATTACAATGTTAAGTGTATATTAGTTGGGTTTGGACGTATTCAATCCTTTTGTGGTTATCGATCTTGGATCATTTGAGTCGACGACAGAATGAATTACGAAAGGTGATTCGAATGGAAACGGGTTTTTTTATGGCCGCCATCACTTTAACTGCCTCTTACGTGTCCGAAGGATGAGTCTCCTGGAAAGTGGGTTCGGGTGTTGTTCCATATTCCTGCCATCGCCTTATCCGGAGCTTCGCACCCGTCGCGTCGCGTCGCGTCGCGTGTCTTCAGGAAGTGTGTGAGTGCTGGGGGGCGGTCGTCGACACCGTGGCATTGGGAAGTGCCTACAATACTTGCACTCACCGCTCGAGAGAGGAGACCAGGAGGAGCCGAGGTCATCCTGAGATGCGCCGTCAGTGGCTTTCTCCCACAGCGGGGCTTGCTATGCGACTGTTACACAACGGTGGATAAGTGGCGGCGCACTGACGGAAACCGAAATCTCGCCTACGATTCGTTAATCTTTTTACCACAACTTTATTTTATTCTCTGCAATGCTGACTTGTCAGTTTTATCACATCCAGTACATTCCATTATTTTCAACAACATCCAACATTAAAAAAAAAATCGATGTATAAAATAATGTTGAAATTTTTAATTAATTAATTAAAATTGTAATAACAGTAAAAAATTAAGGAATAGACCTTTTAGGGTACGCAAATTTTTGAAAAATAATATTAATTTAACCTAGAGAGAATCAGAAAAAATATTAAATAATAAAGCGTGAATAATTAATTATAATATTATTGTAGTATTTGTAAATGAGAAATTTAGCTAAGTGCTATTGAAGCTTATCTACATGGAGCGATAGGAGCTGAGCGACAGAGTTATTGTCAGGGGGTGGACCACATGGAGGAGTTAATATTAGTAAAGAGTTATTGATATTAGGAGCAGTGCGAGGATGAAGAAGGATGAAGGAAGGTTCGGTTTTTCACAAGTCACTGCTATATGAACTGCGGCATTCAAGTGAAAAGCTACAAGTTGTTTGTCTGAACCCCGCCGGGAATTGCAATTAAGAAAACGCAAACGATGTAGTTAACAAAGGTGCTCAATGTTTACTGTACTGGGCCATCCTGTCCCGGGTTTTTCTCCGTTTTTCCTTCCATTAGAGGCGGATTTCTTATACAGGTTCTCTAGGCTTTGTCTAGGGACGTGTTTATTGTAACAATAAATCGTGAATTTAGTGTTATTTCAATTCTTATGATTTTTAAACACTATACTCAGAATAATCTATAGTTCGATAATAACTTGTACATGTAATTTTTTGCTTAAAATTACAAACATATTGACATTCTATTAGTATTATAACTCGCAGCCAACTTTTTATCTTATCTAGGAACTTTTGCTGAAATTTTTGAATCCGCCTCTGCCTTAGGGCCCTTGATCGGAATTGATGGAATACGTCCCTTGCTTGCTTCCAGAGAGTAAATTAGTTTATTGTCCTCCACGTGGTCATACGCAGTTTGTACTGTTTTTTGACAATAAATTTATTATTATTATACTGTTTTTATGTTTAGTATATCACGAAGCGTGATTTTTGCGTCCAAGAAGATGAGATTCGACCCACTGTGAGAAAGAAAGACGAAGTCAGCTGGGCTGCGCTGTGGCGCTGAAAGCACGTCTCACTACACTAACTTCATCCCGCTTCCACGACACAAGTCTCCATTTAAATTTTCGTTCCACGCATTCGTTATGAAGAAACCATTACCTGTTCCTCTGACCATCGTTATGAAAGAGGAATTACAAGTAAAATCATCTTTCATGCTTAAGTGCGATGATTTATTTGATGCAAATGGTACACAAAAGGAGTATTAGTTTGAAAAGAAAGTCGATCTAATTATTACGCTCTGAAAATTCTGAGCGTACTTAATATGCTACATATCAACTCCATCTTTGACAGATATATCATTAAATAGATTTGTAATAGAATTATGTAGATTCTCCATCAACTGATCTAAATAGGTAAAGTAAAGTAGTTGCAACGTATCGGTGTGGGATCTTATACCGAAATCAATTAACCAAGGGAAGTACAGCTTTGGTAAAGATGATAATTTATGGGTACCACCTATACATAGTGATTTCTCTCCGTAAACGATGAAATTAATTACTCCAGTATCTTTCAATTCCATAACAGGTAGGTCCGTTATAAAATATTGAAAATATCGTGAGTTTCTGTGAAATAATTTTGAATAGAACGTGACATCAAGGCCAAACATTCACATGAAAAATTCATCCTCAACAAGAAAAAGTAATTTCAAGTACATTCTTTAAAAATATGCATCCTTTTAAGCGTTTTTAATATTAACTACGCCAAAATATGAATATCAAACTTCTACCTACTCGTGGAGGAGGAGTGTTGACATCGGTTTGCATCGTCAACAGCCCTCAGGTGAACGGATTGGGACGGACCGGGACTCGAACCCGGGACCCACCGCTCCGGCCGCAGATGTGCTGTTCACTGCACCAAGTCCGAACACAATCCAATACGCCGGGAGGGATGTTGCGAACTGACTTGGGAGTCGAGACGGGTGGTGCAGTGACGATTTTTTTTCTTTCTTCATTTCTTTATGAGTATAAAAATAAATCACCGAAAGAGCTGCATCTGAACTGCAATTTTAATACAATGTATAAGAAATAGTAATTGCTATTTACGTGTTTCATTATTATCTGGTTAATACAATTATAATATAATTGTATTAACCAGATAATCCCATCCTGGCCCGGGTTTTTCTCCGTTTTTCCTCCGGGTAGAGGCGGATTTCTTATACAGGTTCTCTAGACTTTGTCTAGGGGCGTGTTTATTGTAACAATAAATCGTGAATTTAGTGTTTTTTCAACTCTTATGATTTTTATACACAATATACTCAGAATAATCTATAGTTCGATAATAACTTGTACATGTAAATTTACAAACATATTTGCGTTAAATTACAAACATATTGACATTCTATTAGTATTATAACTCGCAGCTAACTTTTTATCTTTTCTAGGAATTTTTGCTGAAATTTTTTTTCAATCCGTCTGTGTCTTAGGGCCCTTGATCAGAATTGATGGAATACGTCCCTTGCTTGCTTCCGGAGAGTATATTAGTTTATTGTCCTCCACGTGGTCATACGCAGTTTGTACTGTTTTTTGACAATAAATTTATTATTATATTATTATTATTATTATTAATTTATAACAATTTTTTTTGTTGGCGCAGAAACTGCGTGTCCTCGAGTGCAACATTCAAGGGAAAAACTACCATTGAGATGACGTCCATTAACAACTTTCCTATTATTTCTTATGTTAATGCACTTGTAGTTTCATTTAATATTATAATTATTCTGCAGTTAGTAATCACACAATCTCTTAAATAACGGTAAAACACATCACGAGATTAATTATGTCAAATGGAATGAAATAGGGAAACGGAACCAGGGATCGATCTCGGGAAGTCCAGCTCAACGCTCTGGCGTGCTATCCACTTCACTAGACTGGTTGAGAGGTGTGTAGTGGATAGATCAGCAACGCGTTAAGCTGAAGGTCCAGGGTTTGATCCCTGGTCCGGTCTATAAATTTCATTTGATTTTTAACATCACTAACTTTGGCAATGATATCTGTAGCGCTATTGCAATTTTGCAACATGCCAATCTAGAGTGAGCGGACTCATTTTCCTGGTTACGTGAGCGTTTGTGTTCAAAATTAGTCACTTCTCTTCTCATCGCAATAACATTATTGAATTTTTATTTTTGTTATTCAAATTTGACACGTCACCCAGAAAAGAATGGAAAAAAAAATTCGTGCGTACATTACGTGACATACAGGACCCGTTCGACATTCATCTCGTGGAGAAGCCACCGCCGTGCGGAATGGAATACACCCGACATTTCGTGGCCGATTCACACACATTTTATACGACTGCGCACGAATTCCCTCGCTGNATTTCGTGGCCGATTCACACACATTTTATACGACTGCGCACGAATTCCCTCGCTGATAGTGAAGCCTTCGAGTAGTTGTTCTCACCGAATCTGATGCGAGATGATGTAGTGTAACGGCGTCGCGAGGGTAAATCATACGCGTGAATGAAACGGAGTGCGATCTATTACCTCAATCAGTGACAGTGCCTTATACTTTTCAAATTAAGTCTTCGTGTTACTTATCATATTAATTAAAAGAAACTAATTAATACAAAAAGGTATTTACCATGTTCCTATGTTTATAACTGTTTCTCTGCTAACTAACTGTCAACTTTGAATCTTTTTATGTTTATTTTATATAAAAAGGGCAAAAATATCTATTTCATAATTAATGGAGTATAAAGGAGTAAAATATTCAGAGAGACAATCCGTATGAATCGTAGAAACCAAAATATTTACTTGTCGTCGAGTTCACGTCCGCCGCGGAGGGATAATGCTACGCAAAATACTTCCTTCAAGCGACTGCACGCTACACACATTTACGGAAATGGCACGAAACGTCATTTAGAACGAACCGGAAAGCTTTCAGTGTTAAAATTAACTAAGTGGAGTATACTTTTGTGTTACACTTTCTGGTTCTTTGATCGTACGTAAAGAAATAGAACTCAATCCAAGACGCGTACAATTACGCCGACATCCCATTCTACATAATTTCAGCATAAAGAACAAAGATTAACATTAACTGTTTATGTCGGAGAAAATGAAGTAGGAAAAGTTAATACGTGAAGCACAAAATGGAAAGAGAAACTAATTTATTTTAACTACTAATACCCTCCTACTTCAACAAATTTGTTCCTTGCTTGAACTCGAAAGTGATATCACTTAAAAACAAATTTCCCGCCAATTTATCCTGGAATCATCATCAACATGCGATGATACTGAAAGCATCATAAACGAACGGACGCAAACGCAGTGAACCAGTTAAGAAAGTGAAGCATGTTAATTGCCAGTCAGTCTTACATACTCTTGACAATAAACGATTCTTAACGACCCCATTATGCATGTGACCACGCCTCTCAGGCCAATAACGTATCTCAAGAAAACTTAAGACAGGATCATAATTCACATTTAATAATAATTGAACAACAAAATGAATTATAATAAACTTTATTCTAAAAAAAGCAGTTACAAATTGCGTATGACCACGTGGAGGACAATAAACTAATTTACTCTCCGGAAGCAAAAGCAAAGGGACCATCTCATCAATTCCGATCAAGGACCCTAAGGCAGAGGCGGATTGAACATTTCAACATACTCCTAACGATAAGAAATAGTTTGGCACGTGTTTTAGTATTAACAAATACCAACAAATATTGTATTTAATAAAACATGGAAATGTCATTTCGCGAGTGCGTAAGTCGGAAAGTATTGTTGATAATTCGTAACTATTAAATCACGCTGAATTCCAGATTTATTATTTCAATAGATGCCGTCTCGAGGCAATTCGACATTGTTTCGTCGGAAATTCTAGACGATTCTAATATTTCATGTTTTCCATTCACTTTCCTTTACACGATAATGTGGTTAGAAAATTTCTTAATTCAAATTAAATTTCGATATTATGAAATGTGTTTAATTTTTTGCCATGACGAACTGTAGCTATAGAAACTAAGCATCATTTTGCGTGAAGTGATATAGAAACATTCAATAAATTATTGTTGAAGGGGGATTTAAAAAAAAGATTTTTAATGCAACTATCTTCTATTCTTACCTATTTTATAAAACGGGCATTTCTACTTGTGAGAGCAGATCAAACTGGCTATTTTATGATTTTTTTATAATCCTTCTTTTCTTGATCATTCTTCATTTTGCGTTATATGATATTAATATTCTTTAATTAAATAAATAATGAAATATTTACTACATTTTATGGACCTTTTATTTACGCATTTATTTATTTATTTGTGAAGAGCTCAGTACGTTTCGACTTCGTGTTAAGGCGTCGTCAGGTGAAATCCTTTGTTCGTAATCCTCCATTTCCCCTCGTGAACCAAAAGTCTGTGATAACTTTCATTAAGAAATATCTTTCGTAGAGTTACATATACCAAATTCCACAACAAGAAAACACGTATGCTGTTTCGCTTGGAACACACTGGAACATTAACGCCCTTGCATGTAGCAAGACATCACGCATGGCTTGAGACACGTTGAAATTTGTAGAATCTTGCCCAAACCTGAAGATTTATGGGTCAGGCTAAATGGTGGTTATTATTCATACCAGCAGCTTCAAGCGATTAATTAAAAAACACGGATGGTAAATTAAGTGACGCCCGTCGCCGAAAAGACGTTTCGCCGTCTTGGTGCCGAAAGAATAATTCGAGAAATGCGACTTAAAATATTTCATAAACAATAATTAAATGATTACAGTATTAAATTTCTCTTATAATCTAAACTTACAGAAAGCTCAAAGTTGCGGTGAACCATACCGGCTGGTAACAGATTAATTATATTGATTGAACGGGATGGCGTAGTTGGTTTCGCATTAACGCGCGGAACTGATGGTCCCGGGTTCGAATCTCGGTCCCCTCTCCCATTTTCCATTCAACATAACATAATTAACCTTATTATCTAAGATTAGGAAAATTATTATTAAATGTAATGCTTCACATGAAATAATTTTATTCATCATAAGAAAGTGAGAAAAAAATGCTGAAATTTATGACTAGTTGAAACCGCGCATTAACAGTAAAACCAGGAAAAATTTGGCGCATAAACAAAAGCATCAACATAAAACCATATGAATAACTCGCATCATTGTCAGACATTCAAATAATGTATTTCAGAGGCAACAGCTTATTCCATTATAATTTTCGTGAAACTGTATTATTTTTACAAATTGCAGTAGCCACACCAACAGTAAAATAAATGGTTTGTTTATGTACAGTATTATGTCTCGGAATGCTATCACATGGCACGACAGCGCTTCTGAGAGATCTCTTAAAACCGATGACAAATCGCAATTAATTTATAATTTGAATAAAGTTATAAAAGAAACAATAAATAGTTAAAATGAATTATTACTCCAAGTCAGATGCTTATCTTTGCAATGGTTTTTAAGTTTTGGCTATTCATCAAGGAAGACGCGAGGAAAAGGGTCGTTTACAGAAAAATTACTTTGGAAACGAAGTCTAGTGATTTCCTAAGTGTAGTCATCCTACTACTAAACTTTTTGGCTGTACTTGACTTTGATCATAAGAAAATCCTACGATGTTCCACAGAATAAATAACACTGTTGTATTAGCACGGTCACAGTGCTGTATTCTTGTCGCGTGCCGAGGACACGAAGGAACATGACGAGACACCGACCCTCAGCGTCCAACGGCCAAGTCAGATGCTTCGCAACAGCAAGAGGCGAGAAAGCTACGCGGACGGAGGGACGCCGTGAACTTTATCAACACGAACTCCAAATAATACTCTGCAACAGCAAAAGAGAAATCATAAACAATTCACTAATGTTTTGGAGATTTACTGAAGTAGAATAGCTGACCGAATTCTACTTCAGTATTGCATCCAATAATGCGGTTCTCTAAACACCCTTAAGTTTAATTATCTGATTTCATAATTTAAATAATCATACTCCTCCCATTAATACTTCTTCACAATCTTTGTCACTGTTGAAGATTCAGTTTTTTTTTAACTTTAAATTTCATTGTCAAAAAAGCAAAAGTTACAAACTGCGTGTGACCACTTGGAGGACAATAAACTAATTTACTCTCTGGAAGCAAGCAAGTCCCATCAATTCCGGTCATAGGCCCATAGCCAGTGGTAGATTTAACATTTCAACATACTCCTAACAATAAAAAATAGATCGACGCGTGTTATAGTATTAACATAATACCAACAAATATTGTATTTAATAAGACACAAAAAGTACATTTCACAAGTACGTATTATTATCAAACCATAAATCATTCGGAAACTATTGTTGACTATTTGTAACTATTAAATAACACTAAATTCGGTATTAATTATATCAATTGATCCGTCTCTAGGCGCGAGCCTAGCGAGTCTCTATAAAAAAAATCCGCCTCTACCCGAAAGAAAGCCGGAGAAATTCCCTGGGGCAGGATGGGGCAACAGAATTACATGTGTAAACAAGTAACCAACGTATTTTTATTAATTAAATTCTTTTTTTATTTAATTGCTGGTAATTAATAATTTATTACATAAATAGATTACTGGTGAGGTAAAACATAACATCTACCCGTTTGAAATCTACGTGTCCCAGATGAATGAACAAGTAATTTGTCGAATTTTAGTGAAAAAAAATTGTACACCAGTACGCGACTCGTTCAACGTGGATCTGGGACAAAAACAGTGTTTGTCGAGTTTGAGATAAATTTTAAATTACTGCAGATTTCAGTAATGAGTTAAGGTTAACGTTAGTGCATGCCGAACAACAGTACGTTTCTTATACGAATTCCAACTGATGTTTCAGGGTGTCAATAACATACTGAAGCAATGCCACTTAAATTCATTAATTTGAGTGATGAATGAGTGAATGTATATAACTTGTATACCGGGCGTCTGTTTTGTGTTTGGTATGAAAAAAAGGAAGAGAAAATTAATATTTTAATTTTTGTGACCATGGTTAATCGTTTGTTTTCTCCTAAAACCATGGAATCAAAATTCTGTGAGATGATTCCGAAATAACACTATTACCTCGTTTAGTGCTTTTAATTATTTATAATTAATAATTATTAAACGTTATTGTCTCAAAAACCGTTACAGGCAGAGTATGGCCACCATGAGAATTAAAGTTACTCACTCTCCGAAAGCAAGCAGAGGGACCATCCCATCAATTCAGATGAAAGGCCGATTTAACATTTCTGCGCTCAAAGGTAAAATTAACGTGCTCAGCCATAAATTTTGTTTCCAAGGAATTATAAGAGTTATTTAACAAATGTGTTATCAATCTATTTAATTTTTCTCGTTGAAAATGAAAAAATGGGAAAGTGTATCACAAAACAAACAGACGTTATACACCATTTAGAATAATTTAAATTAGACATAATATAAATTTCCTCTTTATAATTACGATTATATTGAAATCAAGTTTTTACGATGCTGGTGTAAAATAAGAAATAAAGAAAAACATTGTTCAGTGTCCTTATCCAGCATCACTCATTGAGTCAGCTTCATTTTCTCTTATTAAACAGAATCAACTTTTTTTTCTCTGGTCCGGGTTTTTCTCCGTTTTTCCTTCGGGTAGAGGCGGATTTCTTATACAGGTTCTCTAGGCTTTGTCTAGGGGCGTGTTTATTGTAACAATAAATCGTGAATTTAGTGTTTTTTCAACTCTTATGATTTTTAAACACTATACTCAGAATAATCTATAGTTCGATAATAACTTGTACATGTAAATTTACAAACATATTGACATTATATGTGTATTATAACTCGCAGCTAACTGTTTATCTTATCTAGGAACTTATGCAAAAAAAATTGAATCCGCCTCTGCCTTAGGGGCTCTTGATCGGAATTGATGGAATACGTCCCTTGCTTGCTTCCGGAGAGTAAATTAGTTTATTGTCCTCCACGTAGTCATACGCAGTTTGTACTGTTTTTTGACAATAAATTTATTATTATTATTTAAAAAATTTATTATTATTAACATTTATTATTATGCCGGGATCAAAATTCAAGGGTGTAACCAAACGTTTGGCGTATAATAGCAACTAAAGATAAGAACACAAATGGATGTCAATGTCTTCGAGGTCCACGACTCATCAACTCGACCAACTTCCCGTTGTCGTGTTTGGTGAAGTGTATCTTCGTTATTACAGCACAGGACTGGGGAAGGAACAGGTGTACTACTTTGTTGGGAGAAAAATTTCAAACTCATTGTACTTCGGCTACGCACAGTTTTTGGGTGGCAAGGGGATTACACCTCCGAGCAGTCAGGGGTATGGAAATTTTGAAAATTTTGGTGCAAAAGGACGCTATTATTTTTTTAGCAATTTATGATTTTGTAGAAATATTTTTTTTCCTACTCAACGCGATAATAGTCCTACGTTCCAAAAAATGTTTTTTGTGAAAATAATACAATTTTTTCCCCACTCATTCGGGAGGTGTTCGCTGTGCAATGTAGCATAACCGCTACGTAATAAAGTGAAAAAAAAGTAATAGTATGAGGATAATTTTTGCAGGAATATAAACTTGCTCAAATTTCTCGTTCTTTTAATTTAGTTGGTTTTTCTTCCGGTCCGTTACTAAAAAGATGTACTCCTTTAAATGTCCTACGACTAACCTTAAAGAACAAACAAAATGGCCTCAACCCCGAAGTCGGTCGGAGTTGCGAACTCATTCCAACACAAATTCGAATTTTCATTATTCCAATGCCAGTGACTGGTTGTTTGTGTCTGGAATCGCTTCAGTCGTAAAAAAAAGAGTCTGAGCTCTGTGGAGCATCACAAGTAGCTCCTTCAATGTCCGAAATGACCCCTAAATCTGCCCCATTAATTCCAGTGCAGCAGGCAGTGGAGGCGCCGCGAGGAGAAAGTGCGGCGGCGTCTGAGGGACGTTGGGGGCGTGGGATTATGGGAACGCTCGACGTCGACGTCCACTTCCTCCAGCGATGAGTGATTTCAAGACTTCTTCCTCCAGCACGAAACAATCGCGTTTGCTTCCTGTTCAAAGAATTTGCACGACGGCTGCTGCTGCTGCTGCTTCTTCACAGCCGACGCCAACTACGAGTATATATCTCAGCGATCGGACAGAAGAGAACAATATTTGGTTTTCTTTCTTTGTAGACTCGCGGGAAGATCTGCATTTGCGAGGCGGTGTGGAGACCACACCCCGACAACGTCATTGACGATTCTCATAGTTCAATAAAAGAAGGAATTTTTTTAAAAATCTTTTTTGAAAAAATAATTTCAGTAAAACTGAAAACGAAAAAAGTTGATCTGAAAAAGAAAGTAAGACAATGTTAAAGGTTTGAGGTGTCAAACGTCGAAATGACTAATACTACTTTAAAATTTGAAAGTAAAATGATTTTACTAAAGTACAATTTTATTTGTTACTTTGTTGATTAGAGGGAAGAGACAACTTTCCACATTGTTAAGTGTAAAGCCATTTTTAGGGCCGTAACAAACTGACCAACGTGAGTTAATAACAAATAGGAAAGAAATTTGTGGATCTTCAATACACAGGATTAAAATAAAAATATTGATTGAAATAAATCGGATATAAGATGCGTAATTTGTAAATGATCGTCAAAAGTGTAATAAAGGGAACGTCTCTCTTATTCCAAAGCTAATGCTACACTTGACAATGTGACTCTCAATTCGTAATAAATATTTACACGTTTCAATAGTCTCAAAATGCGTTTTTCTTCTGCAATATTACAAGTAATTTTACACCAGCCATGACACTAAAATGAAAAATATTCAGAGTTCATGAGTATTTAAGTGCTAATAAATTTATTGTTAAGTACATATTTCATCCGTGTACCCTACACGTGGAGAAGATATGTGATAACTTCCGATCAGGTGATCTTTCGGTCAGGGTACACGGAAGAAATATGTACT
The DNA here is from genome assembly GCA_002313205.1 of Laupala kohalensis. Classification (NCBI taxonomy): domain Eukaryota; kingdom Metazoa; phylum Arthropoda; class Insecta; order Orthoptera; family Trigonidiidae; genus Laupala; species Laupala kohalensis. Next base: position 621,669 of record NNCF01126356.1, on the reverse strand, counting down.
TAACGAACCTTAACACGTAGGTACGTGTGAAACCGGTTAATAAAGTGCCCACAGCGCATTGTGTGCCGCCTGGTTCACTTAACCCCGGTATGGGGATGTGTCTCAGATCTTCCGGGGTTTAGATCTGAGAGGAAATGGCGTACGGTTGTGAAAGGCGAACGAGTGGTGTAGTGGTTAACACCCCTCCGATCAAAGCAAAAGTCCCGGGTTCGATTCTCGACTCGTCGCCATTTTCATCTGNTCACAAACTTATTGTTACAATTAACTTCATACTTTTAGTGGAATGCACAACAAAAACAACAAAAATACCCGCTACAAGCACATCCTGTACATCAGAAGCTGCAGGTTGACCTGAATGCCAATGATTGAGACAATTTCACGCTGACTCAAAGCGCCAATCTGTCCTCGCGAAATGCTTGCGTCCTTCTTTGATGAACGTTTTTGGGGATCTCAACGATTCGAAGAACTTATTCCAAGCATTGTAAGTCCCACAATACATTCAAAAAATAAAAAAATAAACGTATAAGCACATTTTTTTCTCTTAAAAAAATAAAATTATACTATTATTGTAAACTGAAGAAGAATAGAAATATGAAGAAATTCAATATTATATATATAAATTGAAATTTTATGAATTTTGCGATAGACGTGTGCAGAGGGATAACTTATATCCCCATTCAGATGTACGTACTTGTGTATTCTTACACTTCTATTATACATGTGTATTATACTTGTAAAATCTATTCTGGTAATAGAATTCATTCACTCAATTGCAGAATCTACACAAACATCGCAAAAGAGTATAACACGTGACAGTGTAAAGCGCTTTTTTTCTAAAGAAATTGTGAAAGTGGTATAAGAGTTCAAACCTTAAACCATACAAAGTTAACATAGATGTTACAATTTCTGCCCTTCGACAGCGATTCCGACCACGCACTTCAACGTCGCAATGATTGGTCAACGTTTTGGTTCTACACGCGACGCTTGAGTATCGTATGTTGTGCTCGATTGTTGTTGTTACGCTTTCAACACTCGTGTCACTTTATCGATATCCCTTAAAAACCACTTCACACAACACCTCCAGCACCAGTGCTTCTACACTGTAAAAGAGTTTATTGATTTTAATAAAAGTTAAATTCGTCTTGTACTTTATCACGCCATTGCTGTAG
>NNCF01126356.1:597594-609308 GCA_002313205.1 Laupala kohalensis | reverse complement strand
GAGTCTTTATATATAAAAAATCCGTCTGTACCCCTTGGAAAATCGGAGAAAAACTGCGCCACGATGGGCCGGGTTTTATCAACGTATATCAGGCGTGTATTTTATAAGGGTTTTATCAGCGAATCGTTTAAATCAGAAGTTTTTTTTTGTGGGGCTTTACGGCTCGTTGACATCTAGGTCATTAGAGCCCTTAAAACTTCTACAGGTAGGGAAAATGCAGTTACGCACTAGGGAGAGGCCAACATGACTCTCCCCGCGTATGGGACTCGTCGAATGACTCAATCCTACCCACTAAAAACCCTCCTGATCTACAACATACCAAAACATATCTCAAAACCAAAAATCAAAACATTGAGGACAAAAAATGAGGGGGACAAAGAATGATGAAAATGAAAGATACCCTAGCCCTAATAGCGTCGGGATCGAAAAGAACAAGAGGTGACCAAAAAAGGTCAGAAAAGGGAAAGGAAGGAGCCTCGCACAAGTAAGTGGAAATAATGCCAGACTTAGCTCGGGGTCCCGTGTTTACCAAACACGTACTTACTAGATGTAAGTCCCCTGGGGGGTAAATCAGAAGTGTCCAACTAGCGGCCCGTGAAACGTTCTTTTTACATCAACATTTTAACCGTCGGAGGGGGGTGTAACTTTGTATTACAAATCTATGAATAAAAAATAATATTTCACGTGGCATGTCCGATGGGAAGAAAAACAGAATATTGTGTCCAGAATTACCCTGTCATGTACTACAGAATAAAAACATTTTATTATAACGCTTAATATTTTTAAAAAAATGTAGGAATATCCTATTTAATTTTTCCTTCTCGAAATACTATAAATTTGTTGAAGAGAATCAAAATACCAGGTTAAAAATAAGTAAATACGGTCTAATGGTTCCGACGGGAGCATTTTACCTAACCCCATCCCATACGGGCTCGATCGATCGAACGTGTACAGAAGACGGCGTGCGGGCTGAGGTAACTTGGAAAGCGCTCGTTTCAATGAAACTAGTTCAATATCGAATCTAATATTCTCTACGATTTTGCGTACATTCAATATTATTTAGCGAGATAATTTTAGGTACGTTATGTTGGATGCAAAAGGCAGACGGCCGGGACCATTCGCTTAATGCGCTGATGCGCAACCCGTTATCCCGTTCGTCTCGACATCCAGTCTACCATTTTGCCATTGAACACGCGAGACCCAAAAGGATATCTGGGGTGATCTCATTATGATTGTTGATTGCGCGTCAGCGCGCTGAGCCGAAGACCGCGGTTTCGAATCCCGGTCCTGCCCTCCATGTTCATTCGACGTAACATAATAATTATGTTATCTTGCGATTGTGGTTTCTGTACGTCAAGGCAATTTTATGAGCCCGAATAATGTGGCAGACACATTTCTCTCTCGTATTTGCTGTAGGAAAAGAGTTATGATTTAGTACTTACAACATAATTGAAACACGAAAATCGTTACGTATAGTAAATAATAATACATAATGCATCGTTGTAATCAAATCAAACTTAAAGCTACTGCAGACAAATGTCGGGGGGACAAAAAATGAAGGGTAGGACAAAAAATGAGGAAAGATACCGTGATAGCCTTAATAGCGTCGGGATCGAAAAGAACAAGAGGTGACCAAGGGAGGTCAGGAAAGAGAAAGGGAGGAGCATCGCACAAGTATGTGGAAATAATGCCAGACTCAGCTCGGGGACCCGTTTTGGGCAAACACGTTTTTACTAGATGTAAGACCCCTGGGGGGTCAGTTTCTATTGAACGAATACTTCGTTGGGGAGAACTGTTTGGCTGAGAAGAGAAGAGAAATGAAGGGGAAGGAGCGTTTTCTCTGCCATCCCACTGTGACAATATGCTATTCACGGGAATAAAAGAAAACTTGAAGGAGGTTCCATCCTGTTCGAGACAGCCATGAATTCATTGTATTCGCACTCGGAATTTCCCCGCTCAAGATAACAAGGCAATGTAGGATTATTTTGTTGTGTTTCTTTTCTATCGACACGTTTCTTGATCCATAGATTTCGGAATCATTGTAGATCAGCTCTGTGCAATTTATCTTTGCCCGCCAGCCGTTTTCAATACACTTTTGTTTAATTCGATTGATAATAGATATAAATTATAACGTAATTAAAATTATGATGTTGATCTTGACCAATATGTATTATATAACGGAACGATATGTTAGAGGATTGGTCGTCAATAAAACATTCTTTTTAAAACGCCAACGTTTCTGGCAATTTATTTTGCCTTTAAAGAACATACACAATTTACATTATATATCGAATATATCGTTCCGTTATATATTTAAAATTATTTATTTGTAACGCGTTGTTCTTATTCTCCAAAATATTTCATTATAAGGTATGTAATGAGTAAAAAAAAGTCACATCATGATCGTTCGGTTGTCACTATACTAATTGCAACATCTGAAACAAAAAAAAATTATTGATGAGAATAATATGTAGTATCTCCATTCAAAGATGAAAAACACAGAAAATACGAAGCGAATAAAATGATGTACAATTAATATTAAATCACATGTTTTGTTGTTGTAGTTTTTTACTCCATGAACGAGACTAAAGGAGGATAAGAAATATTTAGGTCGCACGAGAAACATCATCGGATAAGAGTCAAATTAACATGAATAACAACATTAAGAAACTTGCTTCTTCGAAATACAAGACATGTGAAGTGCACTGTAGTGAGGTGAATGGAGACTAAGGGTATAGAAAATTCTCAGAGCGAATAGAATTGCAGTGTAGTGTAGGGATGTGAAGTGTGCGTGACTGTTCACAGCAATCCTGTTTTGGCGTTATTTTTTATAGTTATTAATTTCTTTTCATTATTTTATAGCAATTATTTTGACATTAAGGTTATAGGAGGAGTAATGGTATATGTGTGTATATTGAAGCAAGCTTGTACGTATGAGTGTGTGTCTGTATCTGTTTGAAAGTGAAAATGCGTTTCTGTACGTATGTGAACATAGACACATATTGACCTAATTTAATTTTTTAATTTCTTATGTGTATTATCCTTCTCGCTTATTGTGTACAAATTTTCTAAGCATTTTATTCCGCGTGTGTTTGTGTATTTTATAGATATTTTGGGCGAAGTATTTTTTTTTAATTTCACATTATCATATTATGTGTATTGTTATTATGTCTATTATGGTTTCCATCTGCCACCGAGCATTGCTCACTTGCAGATTAATAAATTATTATTATTAAAGTCGCCAGCACATCCCGAACACATTCTTTATGACGATTGATCAACCAGAATGTTAATTAAGACAAGAAACTCTCATTACTCGATTAGTGTAGCAAGAAACCAAAGTCCTTAACAGACAGACGAGATCACTTTTGTATTCGCGGCACCTTCTCCTCCTACACTTCCGTTTTAGCGAGGAAGGGAAAGACAGCTAATGATCGGAGTGCGGAGTGTTGGCACAATTTAAACGAATTTCAAATTAAGCGATGACAATCTATTGTAATGATTAATTTCGAATTTAGAGTGATTTCAGTAGTTACGATTTATAAATAATATTTTCCGAATAATCTATAGTTCGATGATAACAATACCTACTTATGATACAACTTTTTGTATTTTATTATATGCAAATTTGTTGATATTATTTATTTAATTATGTCTATTACTTTTATTAGTTGGTATTCCGTTGACATTATTACAGCAGCTAACTTTTCATTCTTATCTAAGGAGTGTGAAGCTGAAATATTTTCAATCCTTAGCTTCTGCCTTAGAATAATACTTTTGATCGGAATTGATGGAATGGTACCTTGCTTGCTTCCGGAGACTAAAATCAGTTCATTGTCCTCCACGCGGTTTGTAACAACTTTTTAACACGCGGTTTGTAACAATATTTTTTTTTACATGAAAATGTGATCAGATTAGATATCATAGATTTGCGTATGCATGTAAGACGTAAAAAATCATTTTAATATGATTTAATTCATTTTTATGAAACGTGATATAACAATAAATAAACTTTATTGTCAAAAAATCAGTTACAAACTGCGTATGACCACGTGGAGGACAATAAACTAATTTACTCTCCGGAAGCAAAGGGACCATCCCATCAATTCCGATCAAGGATTATTCTAAGGCAGAGGCTAAGGATTAAAAATATTTCCGCACTTTACTCCTAACAATTAAAAAAATAGTTCAACACGTGTTATAGTATTAACAAATACCAACAAATATTAAACTTAATAAAACAGAAAAATCATTTCACAAAAACGTATTATTATCAAGCTATAAATCATTCGGAAAGTATTGTTGGTAATTCGTAACTATTAAATATCACTAAATTCGCTAATAATTATATCAATTGATGCCGTCTCTAGGCAAGAACCTAGCGAGTCTTTATAAAAGATACCCGTCTACCCGAAGGAAAACCGAAGAAAAACCCGGGCCAGGATGGGAAAATTGCAATACCAAATTAAAACTTCAACAAGAAAATGGCGATGAAATTTGGTTAAGTACTGCCAACATTCCGCACTCTGCTCATTAGCTGTCTTTCCCCTCCTCACTAAAGTTTAGGAAAAATATGGCGGAGCGAAACCGCGTTGTCTGAGACTCCCTTGATACAAAAGTGATCTTGTTTGTCTATTATGGACTCTGCAGACTCTAGTTTCTTGCTACACTTCTGGAGTAAAGAGCATTTCTTGTACTTATACGACTACAATTTTGTGCGCGTCAAAATATGATCATTGTCCATGTCTGTACTGTCCCTTGACGTAGCCTGACGTTCACTTACTAGTTGCAAATTTGACAAATTTTGCTTCATTTATAGAGAAGGGACGCAGAGAGAATGGCCAAGTGCACACTCTTTGGACGTTCCGTTGTGTGTTATGCAACACAGAACTTTCTCCACTTGACACCAGGTCGCATGCCGTTCGCGAGGGAAAAGGAAATATGCTAAGTATAAGGCACCATCTCCGTTCACTTCGCCTTGACACCACAGGGACAACCGTACGAGGCTATTGCATTGCAACCGAATTCCAATCACTGTAGGGGATAAATAGGGTATAATTAAATAAATAATTGTAATGGCTTATTTGTAGTGTGGGGGGATTGTAGAAGAGAGAAGAAGTGGAAAAAGAGAAATAATATATAAATCCCCGTTCCACAAATAAATATTACTAAAAGGTTGCGAGTTTCAAGAAGTGAACAGGACTAGTTTATTTCCGTAGTATGACAAAGGTCAGTAGAAATAGTTAATGCCCAATGACAGCAGGGACACGCGAATTGGTAAAGTCCGTAATCTTCCTTGAAGAGAACAGTTGTTTGTTAGGAGTATTAACTCACGAGTTCGGCGTCGGTAGCGAAGTCTTGATCACTATGAGCTGAGAGCGGAGACGTGATATCACACTGACGCTGGTTGAGTGCACACTGATACTAGCTGAGTCTGGTAGCGCACTGACATGAGCGGAGAGCGGTAGCGCACTGTCACGAGGTGAGTCAGGTAGCGTGCTGTATATTGAGAATCAACAGCGTATCACTCTTGGTGACGGTATCGTTTGTTCATAACATACGCGATACGCCGGATTTTGACATGCGTTCTCTGAATTCATGGAGCGTATATGTAGTAAGGTACGTCTACATAATGAAAGACTTACCGACGAAGAATAATATATATTTTGTGTTAAGAGTTTAAATAATAACAAAGCCGAAACGTTACGAGTTCTTACCACAGAATATATATTATTCTTCCATAGAAGGTCGTAAGCCATTCATTATTTATTTAATTAAAATTTATAATGGATAGAAATATTTTTTAATGAATAGAAAATTTATACTAGTAGAATAGAAATTTTTTAATTGAGAGCGGATAGTGCAATTGAGTTACTTTTATAATACAGTACGAACGGCTGTAATTGGGACACGTTAGAACAAGGCTGCTTCTTATGCACATATTCTTTTACGGTCGTACACGCGGAGCAGATGGCTGGAAATGGTGAATACAGTTGCGCAAGACGAACGTGGCGTAGTGGTCCACACCTGTACGATCAAAGTATGAGTCCCCAGTTCGATTCCCGGCTCGTCACCGATTTCGCCAAATTGTTTTCAAGATTCAATGGTGTTAATCTGATGATCTGAAATGAAGTTCAAGTAGAAAATAACTTTCTCCTCTCCTCACCACTTATGCAAATCGAGTCTCAGGCTTAAAGGTCGTCATATTTGTAAATGTGAAAAATGGAAGATAGTAAAGGACATGTCTTACTTTCCATTTTTTAAAATATGTATTACAAAAATAATTTAATATCTTTTAAAATAAACCTTGTGTAAAAAGTTAATTTATATAATATTAATCTATATTCCAAGAATACGTTTAAATCATATATTTTGCTTTCTTTCATTTTGTTATATTTAATATACTAAACCTGTGAACACCGAGTATCTGTGAGCAATTTTAAGCTTTGCTTTATTCTTTACGAGGGTCTTTCAAAAATCAATAACCGCTACATGTGTTATGAACATTTTATGAGATCTTCCTTTCACCAATGTGGTTGGACAACACAAGTCTTTTGTGTCATTCGAAACAGTTAATTTTCCATAATAATGTGTACATATATCGGAATTATATAAATTTATGAACAATAAATTTATTGCCGAAAGATGTCTTTCAAATTTCAAGTAATTTCATACGCACTGGAGAAAATACTTCAAAATTATATTGGAACGTATGCTCGACAATAGATTTATGTGAATTCATTTCTTAGGGTGTAAATACAGCGAAAATCAGAAAACTTTTGTCGTGTTACGTGCTGAAGATGAAATCTGTATCGAGTGTGTGGCGACTGCAGGAGACATATTAATTTCTCGTAGTGCGTGCGCTATAAATACTTGGAGTTAATTTGTCTCACTAATATTAAGACACGGTTAGCAACGCGATGTTTATTATGATCTACAGGATTCACGAAGAAGCATTTGTTTTAATCGAATGTCATTGTTGACTGTTGCTAGAGGAGTTAGGAGTTGGGTGGTAGGGGTCATTGTTAGTAGGTGAACCGGTTAGCTGGGTTTACCAACAACTTGACCCACGTAGAGGGGTTAATAGTAATAATAATAAATTTATTTTAAGAAACAGTACAAACTGCGTATGATCACGTGCAGGAGAATAAACTAATTTACTCTCCGGAAGCAAGCAAGGGACGTATTCCATCAATTCCGATCAAGGGCCCTAAGGCAGAGGCGGATTCAAAAATTTCAGCAAAAGTTCTTAGATAAGATAAAAAGTTAGCAGCGAGTTATAATACATATATAATGTCAATATGTTTGTAATTTAACGCAAATATGTTTGTAAATTTACATGTACAAGTTATTATCGAACTATAGATTATTCTGAGTATAGTGTTTAAAAATCATAAGAGTTGAAAAAACACTAAATTCACGATTTATTGTTACAATAAACACGCCCCTAGACAAAGCCTAGAGAACCTGTAAAAGAAATCCGCCTCTACCCGAAGGCAAAACGGAGAAAAACCCGGGCCAGGATGGGGCTACAGAATTTGTGTACACAACCGTGCCAAAGTTGAGTACACTAGTAGAAGTAGTTAGATTAGTAGTTAGGTTAGTAGAAGTAGTTAGTAATTGTCTAGGAGGAGCTGGATAGAGGAAAGGAGGTTTGATTTTCAGTAGTCACAGCTGTATGAACTGGGACATTAATGTGAAAGATATACATTTTCTGGCCCCGTCGGGATGACTTGGTGATGAGCGACGACACTAACACCTGAGCCACCGGTGGGTATTACGAGTATTACGTTACGGCGTTTGCAGTACGTACAGTGATTGTGTTTCATCAAATGTTCGCCAAGTGAACAATGTGTATTGTTCCACTTCTGCAAGGATGGAGGAAATTGTGACAGTGAAAACTGCTAATAAAATCACACGTTAATATTCTGAAGTCAGTGTATATATCGCGGCAAGTACATGGTGGTCGTGAGCCTGTCTGGATATTCGAGCAAGGTGTTTGTCCTTGTCGGTGCCTCGACCTGGGGTTCTCGTTCGGTGTGACGAGGACGGAGTGCCACAAGGGACAGCGTAAGCCTGCACGGAAGGGCATCGCAGCCACGTGTCGCCTCAAGGGCAACTTACGTAATCACGGCTCGTTAAGGTATTCTGTGCATTGCGTCGACTGAAGTCAAGTTACCGACTATTCACGAAACTTGGAAATATTCACCAAAGTAGTTCTCATTAATTAATAATTCATTCCACCGATTTTTTAAATATATTTGACGCGACGTCATTTCCGTCAGAACAGTATTTTCCACAGTTTTTTGAGAATTATTTCCGAAAATACCCCAAATTATGAAAATCTAAACTCATTGCGTTCCTATTTTCATTTGCTATGTTTTAGAAGGTTTTTCTCCACTTTTGCCAGAATATTAAAAAAAACATGAGCCCGCGAAAGTTTCTCCATAGTAATTTAAAGTCATATAATTCAAAATTTTGTGTCGTGAGGGTATGAGAATTCATCGCCACTGGATAGAGAATGGTTCAAACGTTTTGGGGGCACTTGTCGCTCTGACGCACATAACACCTTAATATGTGGCGTTCACCATTAAGGGAAAACACGCCATTTTCCCTCAATCGTTCCACGCTCCAACTGGGACGTGTAGCTTTAAAGTAGTACCACCGCAGGTAGAGTTCAATCACTACAAGATCTTAAATCGTCATACCTGTATAGAGTAACATGGACTTTATTATTGTTGACATTAGAAGCTGTTTAAACAACTGATAATATACATATTATCAAACAAATTCGATATGGACATACTTCTTCTTCTCCTTCGCCCTTTTTTTTGGTGGGTCTTTAAGGCACGTCAACATCGAGGTCATTAGAGCCCTTAAAACTTGCACAGGTAGGGAAAATGCAGTTACGCACTAGGAAGAGGCAACATGACTCTCCCCGCGTGTGGGACTCGCCGAATCACTCAGCCATTCCCACTAAAAACCCTCCTGAATTACAACTCAAAACTCAAATCCCAGCATATATCAAGTCTTTACTTAAAACGTTATTAAAAAAGAGAGAGAAGAAGAAGAAGAAAATGAAAAATACCCTAGCCCTAATGGCGTCGGGATCGAAAAGAACAAGAGGTGACCAAGGAAGGTCAGGAACGAGAAAGGAAGGAGCCTTTCACAAGTAAGTGGAAGTAATGCCAGACCCGTGTTCGACAAACACGTACTTACTAGATGTAAATCCCCTGGGAGATTCGCCCTTATTAATCCCGTGCTAGACAGGGTCAGCGTAGATGGGGGGATACTTGTTTTGGCTGAGGAATTTCAGGGTGCCCGATGTCGCACCTCCCCGGGTGCGTGGGATTAATAAATGATATAGGGGTGAAAGATGATGAGTGAATGTTGTGGTGGAATGATAGGCTGCAGGGGAAACGGGAGAGCCCCGAGGAAACCTGCCACCGCGAACACCGCTTTGTCCACCACCTACTTGGACCGACCGGGTTTGAACCCGCGTCCCGAGAGGTAGAAGGCGAGGTCGGACATCCATTGCGTATTTATCGACTAGGCGAGAGTATTCGACACTATTAAAAGATCTGCAATAATCGAAACATTGCTAGAATATAAAATTCCACCTAAGCTAATAAGACTTACCCAACTCACTCTGTTTAACAGCACGGCACAAATTAAACTTAATAATCAAATTTCTGAACGTTTTAAGATCAGTAAAGGTGTTCGACAAGGTGATCAGCTTTCTGCGCTACTTTTTACTTTGGTTTTAGACGCGACCATTGAGAAGAGTTAGACGAAGGAGGAGACTGAGACAGGTAGGCGCGTGTTCGCCAATGATGTATGGATACTAGCTGGAACACAAGGTTCCATGACTGACAGTTATTTGAAACTCGCAATGGAGGCACGGGAAGTTGGACTTATAGTAAATAGAGATCAGACGAAGTATATGAAGTGCACCAGAAATCAAATATTCTGTCGGACTATCAGAATAGGGAGTGATGAAATTGAGAATGTACATTCCTTCAAATATCTAGGGGTATTAGTAAAAACCAACAATTCACTAGGGGAAGAAATAAAAGAAAAGAGTAAATGCAGGAAACAGGTCTTATTATATGTATAAATCATTATTATTTAAGAAATTACTCAATACTCTGATAAAACCGGTATTTATGCATGGTTGCGAATACGTGCGTGATGAAAGAACAAATGGAGCAGAAACTCTTAGGGACAGTACAAAGGATTTTACGGAGAATTCCAGGTTCTGTTAAGATGAGAAATGATGTCTACAGAAGGTTAACCAATGATGAAATAGAATCCCATATTAAGACAAGGAATATAGTAAGAGAGATTAAATGAAGAACGCTGGCCTGGCTTTGGCATACAGAAAGAATGTGTGATAAAAGAATTACCAAAAATATAAAGTTGAAGCCCATGGCAACAAGATATAGAGAAAGGTCCAAACTAAAATGGGAGGATAATATCATTGAAGACATAAAAAAAATTGCAAATGCAAGTTGAAGGAAAAGTGTCGGCGAGAGGAAAGTTATTGAAAAGTCCAAGACGCAGAGAGTTGTAGCGCCATTTAAGAAGAGCATAGACTTATTATGATTTCAACTGAAAAACAATCCTCAGCGGCCATTTAAATGAAATAATTGCAATTATAATTAATGGTGTTATACATTGCGTCTTATGGAGGAAACATTTTTTTTTTTTTAACTTCTAAATCACGAAAATTACTTTGATTTGTGGTATATTTCCTGTAGAATATTTACGATACTTTTATCGTCACCGGACATTACGAGAAGATATTTCAGTTTTTGTGAGATGCGTTGCGCTCGGTCGCCATGTTTGTACTTAATGCTCTTGAGCAATTAAAACGAGAAAACGAGTTCACGAATGTTGTTTGTGCTATATTGTTGTTAACTGACATAGAAAAAAATGTTTTTAATTATTATTCATAAAGTTATGTTATATAACAATTAGAATAAAAATAAGGGAAACGATTGTACATGTTAGTGATCTGATTAACTTGGATTTTGCTCATCCCGTCTAAATGATTCATTTGAAATCAAACAGCAGTAAAAAATGAATAGGAAGACGTATGGAGATAAACCTCTTTTCTCGGTCCCAAATACGAATAACCTTCACAAAGGTAAAAGATATCCCACGATGTAATAATAGTTTAGGTCGGCGCAGTTCAACGTACCTCAGCCCGCGGGCCATTTCCTATTCACTTTCCATCGATCGGATAGCAATGGGATTGTCTCTGGCGAAATGTTACCCACCGAATTAAACATTAATTTAATTGTAACATGATACTTTGATTCTTAACAACAATTGAATATTATTTTTAGCTTGAAAAATCAAATAGCATAATTCTTTTTTTACAAATGTTTTAATATTTAGTAATGTAATCAAATGTTTTCATATTATATAGTAATAGCTGACCCGACAGACGTTGTCCTCTCCAAAATTCAATAAATTTGTTTGTGATCATTTGTGAATTTGTGAAAAGCTATTTTAAGTGTGTAAAAATGTACCCAAAAAAAACGTATTTCTGGGTGATCGTTGTATCTATTAACGATTGTGGTCGTGGATATTCAATTTGAGGTGAAGTACAATGGGAAATTTTACATGCGAGATGAATTCTAGTACACCGCTGAAATGCTGGAAATGAGTGATGTGGGAAGAGACGTTGACAAAGTTTCGCCCTCCCC
>NNCF01126356.1:579780-596259 GCA_002313205.1 Laupala kohalensis | reverse complement strand
TTGAGAGTGAAAAATCTGCGTGTCTCCCTTAAATAAGCTTCCTCCCTCCTGCTTCCCCAAAATTTCCAAAATTTTGAAAGTCATGTGACCGAGAGTTCCCCAATGCCAAACAAATTTCCCCCTCCCACGCATGGGTTCTCATTGGAACGTTTAAAGGGGCTTCTAGAACATTCTCAACGACTTTTAAATTTCCAACGCTTTTTTTCCAGAAAGTTCGTACATTTCCATGCTCACATCTGGTCGTTGTGGAGTGGGTGAGAACTCCTCCGAAATTCTTGCGAGCTTCGGCACATCTGGGGTTGACGACGAAGGGTATTTTCTTTTACCTCACCCCATCGCCCGCCTTCGATTTCTAAACCATTATAAACTTTTATGGCGTCAAAGAAAGCCGCTGAAGCATGGGTCACCGGCCTTGTACCGCGTCGCCCTCCAACGAACTTTGAAATTTAAACTCCCAGGCTTATTTTACCAGATGTGCTGTTTAAATTTTATAAATAATCCCGAAATGATTCAAAACTCACAATATTGAGCGTGTTTCTACGTATGAGTGTGTTTCTGTAACTGTTTCTAAGCGTAAAGGTGTTTGTGAATATACGCACATATGAGCCTCATGTAGATAATTAATTTATTAAATCTAATTTCTTTCTCGTTGTAACCATGTGTAATAATTTCCAAAGCATTTTACTCAGTTTGTGTGTGTATTTTATAGATATTGGTGATTTGTTTTTTAACTTCGTATTATTTTATTATATACGTATTCTTTTCTATCTGCCACCGAGAATTGCTCACTAACAGACTAATAAATTATTATTATTCTGTTCATACTCATTGCAGTCATTTTAACAGTTGTTCATGAATCATGGTGCACTAAAAACTAAGAATCATTAATTATACCGTTTAAAATGAAACAATATATTTGAGTAATGGAACAAATCTTTCCGGAAAGGCAAGGCAAATGACGTACTGTTCTTTTCTATATTAAGGTAGTACGAGCATAAGTAGAATTAAATCACTACAATACTTGAAATTGGTATAAATAAACAGAGGAAAATATACTTAATGTGATATCAACGTTAGAAAAACATACTTCGCCGGCCATTTAAATGAAATTATTGCAGTGATAATTGATGGTGTAATACATTACGTCTTATGGAGAACACACTGTTTTGAAAAAACTATCGACTTTTTAATCACGAACGTCTCTGGAATTTACTGTGATTTGTAGGACATTTTCCGTTGTATTTTACATCATTTTTATTCATAACTCACCGGACATTTGAAAGAGCTATTTAACTTTTTTGTGAGATGAGATTCACTATTCACGAAAGTGTTGAGCTCGGCCGCCATGTTTGTACTTTAAGCTCTTAAGCATTTTCGACGAGTGAAGCGAGTTCCTGAATATTGTTTCTACTGTATCATTAACTGATAGGTACAAATCTACTCATGTTTCTTTTTCGTCATTATTCATATTGTTGTGATTTTATACAATTAGAATAACAATAAAGAAAACAATTATACATTCTGACTAATTTGAAGAGCAGGTCCCACAGACGAACTCGTTCGGTTTATGAATTAGTTCGGAGACAAGCGTGCTCTGGCGACAGAATTTGGAACTATATCGTCGTTTCATTTGAAGCAGCAGTTCGATAGAATGACACTTGAGCGCTACAACGAAACCTAAGTCGACATTTGAAATACTATATCGTAATAAATTTAATAATAATAAATTTAGTGTATTGATATAAATTTAATAATAATAAATTTATTGTGCAAAAAGCAGTACAAACTACGTATTACCACGTGGAGGACAAACTAATTTACTCTACGGAAGCAAGCAAGGGACCATTCCATCAATTCCGATCAAGGGCCCTAAGGCAGAGGCGGATTCAAAAAAAAAAAAAATCAGCAAAAATTACTAGATAAGATTGCCGTATGGCTCATATTAATTTAGTTGTATGTGTACTCAACTTTGGCACGGTTGTGTTCATTAATTCTGTAGCCCCATCCTGGCCCGGGTTTTTCTCCGTTTTTCCTTCGGGTAGAGGCGGATTTCTTATACAGGTTCTCTAGGTTTTGTCTAGGAGCGTGTTTATTGTAACAATAAATCGTGAATTTAGTGTTTTTTCAACTCTTATGATTTTTAAACACTATACTCAGAATAATCTATAGTTCGATAATAACTTGTACATGTAATATTTTGCGTTAAATTACAAACATATTGACATTCTATTAGTTTTATAACTCGCAGTTAACTTTTTATCTTATCTAGGAACTTATGCTGAAATTTTTTTGAATCCGCCTCTGCCTTAGGGCCCTTGATCGGAATTGATGGGATGGTCCCTTGCTTGCTTCCGTAGAGTAAATTAGTTTATTGTGCTCCACGTGGTCATACGCAGTTTCTACTGTTTTCTGACAATAAATAAATTTAAAATTTAACACTTAAATAAGAATATTATATAATAAATCCCGGGCAAAGCTGGAGCTAAAAGAGCTGCAACAATCCAGACCTGTTTTCAGATGTTTCAATACATAGATTCAAGATTAAAATTGATCAACAATGGAAATAAATATTTGTTTAATTGTTATGTTTTATTATACTCTACAACGAGGGATAAAATATGGAATATTAGTACAATAAACGCAAAATGGGAGGCCAGATATTGAAATTTTAAGCAATTTGATTCATTAATACAATAATTTACATTTTTTTCAAGTTTCTAATTTCTTATATCACTATTTCATTCTTTATATATAATTCACTGGCCGAATGGATAATACCATTGAGTAACTTTCTATCTGTACAGCGAATATAATACATTTAGTATAAATATTTATGACAAAGTAGACTTTGGAGTCGATCTTACCCATGATGGTACGCCGAAGGCCATTAAGAATCGGGACTAATGATGGAAGTAAACGTCAAAATCTACAGAGAAATGAACATTTCTCGCGTTCAAGATGTTTATTACTAAAATAAATGTTTACGAATAACATTTTATTACTTAATAAATGTATTCTTCCATATTTACATCTTTCAAAACTTTAATTTTAACATGTATTTTCGAATATCGGAAGTACATAATCATAACTGCTTCTAAGTACAATGTGTGACATGCTCCGAATTTTGTGTTAGGACCTTCGGTGGAAAGAAGGAAACCCTGGAACACTGAACCGCAAACCACACTTCAGTGTACATTTTCCCACCGAGTATTTAAGGTTACCGTATACTTGACAGATGCGGTTACCGCGACACCAAGAACTTAATCAAATATGTGACGAGGAAATCGACACAGTCAGATCGGTTTTCTTTCTTCACCTCGACATCATACGACTCTGTGGTTTTCACTTCGAGATTCTGAAAGGAAAACCTCGAGGTTCAAAGATTGTGTTGCCGTATGGCTCATATTAATTTAGTTTTGTGTGTACTCAACTTTGGCACGGTTGTGTACATTAATTCTGTAACCCCACCCTGGCCCGGGTTTTTCTCCGGTTTTCCTTCGGGTAGAGGCGGATTTCTTATACAGGTTCTCTAGGTTTTGTCTAGGGGCGTGTTTATTGTAACAATAAATCGTGAATTTAGTGTTTTTTTTCAACTCTTATGATTTTTAAACACTATACTCAGAATAATCTATAGTTCGATAATAACTTGTACATGTAAATTTACAAACATATTTGCGTTAAATTACAAACATATTGACATTATATATGTATTATAACTCGCAGCTAACTTTTTATCTTATCTAGGAACTTTTGCTGAATTTTTTTGAATCCGCCTCTGCCTTAGGGCCCTTGATCGAAATTGATGGAATACGTCCCTTGCTTGCTTCCGGAGAGTAAATTAGTTCATTGTCCTCCACGTGGTCATAAGCAGTTTGTTCTACTTTTTGACAATAAATTTATTATTATAGTTTATGGAATGGCGATGTGACAGGTTGCCTGTACGTGTCGTGTGTTCGTAGGCCAAGAGGCAGATCTTCCGAGAGCACGTGTTGCCGAGTCGAGGAGGGCGCATCCCGTCCGAAGCGTTTCGCGCCGATCGCCTGGCGCTCAATCGCCTCAACAAGGAAGGCATCGCGGTGCCGGATGGCGTCGTGCTGGACGCGAGGCCGCGCGCCAGGCACCATCGCCTCGCTTCGGATCTCGAACACTCCATCGTCAAGGTGCTTCTTACAAATAGAATACTCTTTTTCCAACAGGTAGAATTAAATCACGAAAATATCCTGGGCCGGGTTTTTCTCCGGTTTTCCTTCGGGTAGACGCAGATTTTTTTTATAAAGACTCGCTAGACTCTTGCCTTAGAGGCGGCGTCAATTGAAACAATTATTCGCGAATCTACTGTTATTTAACAGATACGATTTATTAACAATACTTTCCAAATGATTTGTAGTTTGATAATAATTCACACTTGTAAAATGACTTTTTGTGTTTTATTAAATAGAATATTTGTTGGTAATTGGTTATTATAAAATGTAGCTAACTATTTATTATCTTAGGAGTGTGTTGAAATGTCAAATCCACCTCTCCCTTAGGACCCTTGATCCGAATTGATGGTATGGTCCCTTGCTTGTTTCCAGAGAGTAAATTAGTTTATTGTCCTCCACGTGGTCATACGCAGTTTGTACTGCTTTCTTGACAATAAAGTTTATTTATTATTATCTGAAATTGACATAAATAAACAGAGTAACATGTACTTTTTGTGATATCAAAGTTAGAAAAACATACTTCACCGGTCATTTAAATGAAATAATCGCAATTATAAATGATGGTGCAATACATTGCGTCTTATGGACAAAACACTTATTTACAATATAAGACCAACTTTAGAATGACGAATGTGATGTAAGTTCACTTTGATTAGTAACTTTTCCGTAGTTACTTTACTTTACTTTTGCCTATAGGTCACGGGACACTTGAGAAAGCTATTTAATTTTATCTGAGGTGAGATGCAGAAATCACGAAACACTTGCGCTCGGTCGGCCATGTTTGTACTTCGTGCTCTTATGCATTTCAAACGAGTCAAGCGGATTCTTAAACAGTATTTGTACTATATTATTAACAGATAGATACAAAATAAATCGTGTGTTTTCTTCGTTCCCCCAGGGGACTTACATCTAGTAAGTACGTGTTTGGCGAACACGGGGCCCCGAGCTGAGTCTGGCATTACTTCCACTTACTTGTGCCATGCTCCTTCCTTTCTCTTTCCTGATCTTCCTTGGTCACTTCTTCGTTCTTTTCGCTATTAGGGTTAGGGTATCTGTCATTTTCCTCTTTCTTCTTTAAACAAAATGATATATGTTGAAATTGGAGGTTTGAGTTGTAATTCAGGAGGGTTTTTAGTGGGTATGGTTGAGTCATGTTGGCTCTCCCCAGTGCGTAACTGCATTTTCCCTACCTGTACAAGTTTTTCGGGTTCTAATGACCTTTGATGTCGACATGAGCCGTAAAGCCCCACAAAAAAAAATTTTTTTTCTTCCTCGTTATTTCTGCGTTTTAAAACCATCAGAGTAACAATAAAGAAAACAATTATACATCTCAGTGACAGTGGAGTGCTGGTTAGTATTTCAGAACCTTTTATGGAAATCTGTACCTCTTTAGCATAAAAGTACGTGTTTATTATTTAATTTTCTTTTATACTTGTGGGGAGGGTCCCTTGCTCGCCTCCGGAGAGTAAATCAGTTTTTTTTTTCATCCACGTGGTCATATGATGTTTGTAACTGCTTCTCTCGACAATAAATTTATTTATTAAACAAACATACAACAAAATCTTTATTTAATATTTTATTAAGATGACAAACTATTATACGCCAAGTGTTGCCCCCCAAGTAAGTATTTGAAAATCAAGGAAGATTATAAGGAAATTAGTTCCACGTCCATTAAAATTATCTTTTGGATTTTTTGGAGGTCGGGAATAAAGGGAAGGATTGGGGGGGGGGGCAAATGAGACCCGGTCTTCCCCCACCTTTCGCTTTCACACACACACAAACATACATAAAGAAAATATCTACTTAAAATTGGTGATATTATTTTATGATATGGAAATACAACGAAAGATTTACTTCTTATCTGAGATTGAGAATTTGAGCATTTGGTGAAGGATGTTTCAAATTGGTAAGATAGTGTATTCGTCTATTGACATATTTCATTACAAAATGTTTGAGGTAATAATATGCTATTAAGTTTGTTTTTTTTATTACAAATTCTATATTATCATAAAGGAAGCAATTATTAGACACCAAGATCACTTTGTCAACTAAATTGTAGAGCATTTTTATCCTTTGCTGCAAAGAAATAATTTAGTACTCGTCCCGAATAAATTAAAAATGTCATTTACTAATACTATTTAAAATATTTGATGAATCGGTTTCAAAATAAAGTAAAGGTACGAGAAGATAGCAAATTTTTAATGTTTGTTTCTTTGTTTGTTTGTAGTATATTCACTTGCGTTGCCTCGCTATGGAATCATTATGAAAATAATTTAAAGAAGTATTCTTAAAAAAAACTTAACTCCCACAACTACGGAATACTTTTAAAATACTTCAATTGACCTCGTGACATATCTCTCTCTCATTGTTTACGTGCATTTATTCAACGTTTTCTCGGAGAATCAACAGTTTCCCCTTTAAAATTCAAGCAGAACAGATAATAAACCTGAAATGATATTGCGACCATTGTGTCCTTGAACAAAGCCAAGTAAATTGTTTAACATTAAGTCTCCAAGTGAAACCGAGTAGTATGGACGGAACTGCAGTCGTGACGTCTCAGATTTTGATTCGCACTAATTCACTTCAGATGTTAGTAGCGCTATGCTTTTGTTATGTCGCACCGATTTGTCACTATATCACCACAATCTCTCTCTAAAACGTTGTCCGCCAGTAAATCTCGTTTGTCATGAAACTTATCTTGAGTTTTCACTTTTTTATAGAACGTCCACTATCAGCATTTTTTACAAACATCGCACCAGAGCGCAAAATTCACGGGGATTAATAATAATTTATTAGTCTGTTAGTGAGCAATTCTCGGTGGCAGATAGAAAAGAATACGTATATAATAAAATAATACGAAGTTAAAAAACAAATCACCAATATCTATAAAATACACACACAAACTGAGTAAAATGCTTTGGAAATTATTACACATGGTTACAACGAGAAAGAAATTAGATTTAATAAATTAATTATCTACATGAGGCTCATATGTGCGTATATTCACATACACCTTTACGCTTACAAACAGTTACAGAAACACGCACAATATACACACACATATGTCATTACTCCTCCTATACCCTTAGCGTAAAAGTAATTGCTATAACATAAATAAAAGAAATTAATAACTATAAAAAATGAAACCAAAACTGTGTTGCTGAGAGCAATCATGTTCACTTTACTATTACTATTCACTCTGAGCATTTTTCTATACCCTTAGACTCCAATCACCTCACTACACTTTTGATAAATCAATGACGATTGCATCAGTTCTCCCCCCCCCCTCGCCAAGTGACTCATCTGAGTNGGGGGGGGGGGGGGGGAAGGGCGAAACATTGTCAACGTCTCTCTCCCCCTTTCACCCGGATAGTTTCGTCTCCCGACGAATGACCCGTTTCATTAATAAAAATAACTACCTAGCCTTATTATTCCCAATTCACATGGGGTCGGTGAATGGGTATGGATATATGACGCTTCGTTTGGATTTGGCTGGGGAATACTCATGGTGCCGGATACCCTTTCTACCGCACCTCCACTGAAGCGGTGATTATGAAATGAAATGGGGGCGAATGATTATGAGTGAATGTTGTGATGGAATGATAGGCTGCAGGGGAAACGGGAGACACCCCGAGGAAACCTGCCGCGAACGCCGCTCCGTCCTCCACCTCGGATTCTACTTGGATCGGACCGGGTTTGAAGCGGCGTCCCCAGAGGTAGAAGGCGAGCGCGTCAGGCACTACGCCACGGGTCACCACACCCGTTTCATTAATAGTGGAAATAAAATACATTTGCTAAAACAATTTTGTGTATTTTTTTAGAAGTTTTTTACAGTTATCCTGATACAATTAAAATTTTTAAGTTATCAAAAAAAATTAAACAATACACTAAATAAGTAAAATTTTAAACATTGCGATGCAGTACTCCTGAATTCTTTTTCGAATTTAGCGCATTAAAATACATAAGGATAAACAAGGATAGTCTTCGAGTTAAACTTATTTTCATTTTCTGTGTGACTGTGCTTGTGTTAAAAATGATCAACATTTAAAAATTGTTTCGGGGTATTAAGCCGCGTCGTCCTATTATAAAAACTCAACGTTTCGTTGGCATTAGCAGCCAACATCTTCAAGAGCTACTACGAACTAAAATCTATTTTTACAAAATGACAACGCGGCTTCATACCCCGAAACAATTTTTAAATTTTGATCAAGTTAGTCGTGAAAGCTTGCATCATTATATTAAAAATGATTTTTTTTTAGATTCTACAATTGGAAGATAGAAGAATGCGCAACATTAATCTCAAAATTGACGAGAATAGAAAAAAATATTTTATGGAATTATTTACTTCTATTCAAATAAAAAATACAAAAATCCTGATCACTTTTATCTTGTATGGTGAATCCAATGTTTCTACTGCACACACACCTAAACTATTTTCTCTTAGTATCACACTTAGTGGAAAGCATTTATGTTTGCTGTATTTGTAAATGGGAAATGTAGGTTAGTGCTATTNAGCTTATCTACATGGAACGATAGGAGGTAGGAGGGTAGAATGGTATTAGTATAGGTGGGCAAGTTAGATGGGTTTACCAACAACTTGGTCCACGTGGAAGGGTTAGTAGAAGTGGTTAGTAATAGTTAGAGTTATTGATACTTGGAGGAGGTGGATAGAGGCAGGAGGGTTCGCTTTAGGGGGTGGGATGGTCGCACTTTCCACGAAAACGGCGTCTTTGCTCCTTCGACGTACTGCGATGGTCGGTGGAGGAATCCGGAAGGTGAGCGCCGAATGAATAACCTTTATTCTCCTTCTTTCACCCCGCACCCTCACTTTCGACTCGGCAGCCATTCAGAGCGCGAGTTATCTGGCGCCGGCTATACCGTAGTTTTCGTAGCCACTGAGATGAATAGTAACACCCCCCGCCCGTGCCGCTTGAGACCATACTCGGTACACACGGTGGTTAGTACACCTTCTGGCTTGGAATAGGATGGCTCGTAAGAATATGGGAAATGACCGATATTTGTGTGTAGTATATCATGTTTTGGGCCATTGAAACGAATACCGCTCTCGCCCCGTAAACAGCTACTAGCCAGTCTGAAAACTATGACTGGGTCTGCTTCCATTGTAGTATTTGTAAATGGGAAATGTAGGTTAGTGCTATTGAAGCTTATCTACATGGAGCGATAGGAAATAGGAGGGTAGAATGGTAGGAGTATAGGTGGGCCGGTTATCTGAGTTTACCAACAACGTGGCTCACGTAGAAGGGTTAGTAGAAGTGGTTAGTAATAGTTAGAGTAATTGATACTAGGAGGAGCTGGATAGAGGAAGGAAGGCAGGAAGGATTGCTTTTCAGTAGTCACAGCTATATGAACTAGACATTAATGTGAAAAGCTACATCGGGAATCGAACCCGGGATGACTTGATGAGCGACAACACTACCACATCAGCCACCGGTGGGGTCACACTTCGATGAAAGCATGTAGATCTTACAAATCTCACGTTTAGTATATACTTATAAGCAATTCCCTAGTCCTTCAGGTTTCTATGACAGTAATTGACTTCCAACAATGTGGATGTTATCTCTCTTCATGTTCTCTGTAATTTTCGATCTTATAGACCTGATGAGTCACTAAGATGGAAAACTTTATAAACTCTCTCAAGTAATAAAGATATTGAGATATGATTTGCAGTAATTTGGAGAAATGGGAATAAATATTTTGAAAATATAAGTGATTTTTCTGTTCATCTCTAATCGTTTAGATTCCTACGCAATTATTTTTTATAAAACAATATTTTTTTATTATTGTTACGATTTAACGACATTTTCTGTATATTTGGTGTGTATTTTCACATATACTTTTATAGTAGCTCTGATGATGTAATTATAAATATCAAAACGTTGGCAAGTTCCAAGATAATTTTAATTTTTTAGTTGTGGCCAATCCCAAGAAAATATAGTATTTTTTTGTTATTTAATTATAATAAAAAAAATTTAAACTGATGCCTTATAACATTAAATCGAGTCCAAATTTAAAAATATTTGCACGGAAAATTAAAAATATTCTCAATGATCTGGACCAGTGAAACTTCCTGTTCAGCATTTTCTCATCGCATGAACAACACGAATCTTTCTTGTTGGAATTTTAATTCCGTTTAGTTAAGTGTGGATAGTTAAGTACTATTGTTAACGCTATGCTCATAAATGTGTACAGTGTTCAGTGTATTCAATCGTAGCATGCAAGTTCTCTAGCTCAGTTATTTGTAGTGTTGAAAAGGAAGACTGAATGGACTGATAATTATTCTGTGAAATTGTATTATTATTATTATTTTTTCAACATAACCACCTTTATACTTGATGTTGGTGGCTATTAATTCCTAAAATTTAACCTTTAAAAAGTTTTATTATTAAAGGAATAAAATAAACTATTATTATTATTCAATTCGTATTATATTTTATCACGCCACTGCAGTAGTACTTTCAACATAACTTATAACAATTTCAGAAATATTTTCTTGCGTGCTTGTGTTGTGTCTTAAGATTCATATTAGTTTAGTTTTATATGACTCAACCTTGGCACAGTTGTGTACATTAATTCTGTAGTCCCATCTCGACCCGGGTTTTACTCCGGTTTTCCTTCGGGTAGAGGCAGATTTTTTTAATACAGGTTCTCTATGCTCTTGTCTAGGAGCGGCATCTATTGAAATAATAAATCTTGTATTTAGTGTTATTTTAATACTTAAGATTTATAAACACTATTTTCCGAATAATATATAGTTCGCTCATAATATGTACTTGTGAAATTTTTTTGTGTTAAATACAAAATTGTAGATATTCTATTGATCTTATGACACGTAGCTAACTTTTTATCGTATCTGGGAGTTTGCTGAAATATTAAATCCGCCACTGATCTTGGGCCCTTGATCGGAATTGATGAGACGATCCCTTGCTTTCTTACGGACAGTGAATTAGTTTATTGTCCTCCACGTGGTCATAAGCAGTTTGTAACAGCTGTTTTTTACAACAAATTTATTTATTATTATTTATTAATTCTCAGATTAAGGATACGGGGCACGCCAAGCACTCCCTTCTTTGGTTTGATTTAGTATTTACAAGAACTTCCGAACAGTTCGACATGTTTCTAGAATGACACCTTTTTGCATAGGTAGGAAAAGGTGTCGTGGGAGGTTCAATTTTTCTAGATTTCTGAACAGGTCTGTGGGGATAATGACAGTTGCTGAGATAATGATTGGAATTATAACAACTCTGTCAGTCCTCCACAACCTTTCAATTTCTTCTTTCAATTTGGTATACTTGTTAACTTTCTCTGCAGCCTTTGTCAGTATACCATTGATGTTAGTTATGGCTACATCTATTGTGAAAGTAACCCGGTCTTTTCTCATACGGAACACCATTATTATTATTATTATTATTTTGAACTTATTTCTCAGCATAGCTGGTAAGTATTTCGGAACGCGTCCGAAGAAGTTCCACTTTCCTTAGGCTGCGTCTCCTAGAGAAATCCTTAGGTGCACTGTTTCCGGATAATATGAGCCGTCCCCAGAATGGCTATTTTTTTGGACCTCAGATAGATAGGTCTTTCCAGGAATTTTCTGCAGGTTGTCTTGCGTCTATTTGCTTACTGTTCCCGTGGCTCCGATAATAATAGGGCAGACTTTTGTCTTCATTCCCCACATTCTTTGGCATTTTCAATAGCCAGGTCTTTATATTTGAGCAGTTTTTCTGGNGGGAACAGAAACATCAATAAGAAGACATTCGTTACTCTCTTTATCCTTCAGGACAATGTCAGGCCTATTTGCATTGATTGCACTGTCTGTATTTATCGCTTGGTCCCAGATGATTGTGGCTTTCTCATTGGAGTTCACAGAACTAAGTTCATACCAGTTTTCTTTCACAGTGAACCCGAAAGCTTTACATATATGCCAATGTATATCTGAACACACTCTTTCATGTCTCACCAAATACTCGTTCTTAGCCAAAATGGAGCATCCTGAAACTACATGGTCGATTATTCCTGGTTTCTCTCTACATAGTCGGCATAGGCCATCAGTGTCCTGATGTAATATCATTTTTTCGTAGTTCCCGGTCCTTATTGCTTGGTCCTGAATGGCAGTAACGAGAGTTTCCGTTCCTCCTTTCAGGTTACCATTTCTTAGCCAAGAAAATGAGACTCCTTCATTAATACCTTCAGCTGTAATCCTTTTGGTAAATTGGCCATGAAGATATTTTTTTGCACGTGTGCTTCAGTTGTTGATTGTACGGTTCTTTGACTTGTGTAGTGGTCCTGTGAGTTTTCATTGCCGAATACCTTTTTGATAATTTTTTTCCTAGTCTACATAAGGATTTACTCTTAATCGAATCTGAGTTGGCGTAGGAAGATGCAGACGTGAGCTGGTTAAATGAGGATTTAACATGGACCCCATGTGTGACTGTGGGGAATTCCAGAATATGGATCACCCTCGAACGGGTGAAGAATAGAATTAAAATTATCTTCGTCCCCCCAGGGCACTTACATCTAGAAATTACGTGTTTGGCGAACACGGGGCCCCGAGCTGAGTCTGGCATTACATCCACTTACTTGTGCCATGCTCCTTCCTTTCTCTTTTCTGATCTCCCTCGGTCACCTCTTGTTCTTTTCGATCCCGACGCTATTAAGGCTAGGGTATATTTCATTTCCCTCATTCCTCTCATTTTTATTCTACCCCTCATTTTTGGTCCCCCCTCATTTTAGCCCCCCCCCTCCATTTGATGTCGACATGAGCCGTAAAGCCCCACAAGCAAGAAAATATCTTCGTAAACAAAATGTTTTAAGGTTAGGTTTTATTAGTTTTTTTAATTTGTAAGTCATTTTCAATGCTGTCTGGAAGACTGGACGATATATACATAGGGTGCTTTATTATTATATTATATTATAATTATTATATCGCGCGTTGGCGTGTTGTGTGTGTGTTGGCAGGTGCTGTTGACGCCAGAGAACCAAGGAGTGGGTCCGCACTCCCCTCCGCCTCCCCCCATCGCTGTGGATTCCACGTACGTGATTCGTCAACCGATCGGCGCCCCCGCAGTGCCTCCGCTCGTGGGGAGACCTCTACCTGCGCCGCCCCTGCGCATCCCCACGGAGGGTGCTCGAGCCCCGCGCCCCACGCCCACGCCGCCGCCTCCGCTGACGTATGGGCATGGGCATGGGCATGGGCATGGGCATGGGCACGGGCACGGGCACGGGCACGGATTGAGCAGCTCCTTCCAATGGCTGCAGCCCTCCGCGGTAGGTTCATTCTCATATTCTTGTTTCAGTACGATTGGACATAGAGAATTTTTTGCGTAACGTATACGTTACGTTAATGACGCCAACCGCGAACGCACGTGGAAAGAACAAAAAACTGTAATCGATGCATTTTGCATTCAGCGTACCTTCCACTAAAAATCACACGAAAAATTGTGAACCCAAACAAACAATTTTTGCAAGCGTACACGAGTAAACTGTACTGCGAGTACACCAGCAAGTGCTCAAACGCCACACACGACCAACAAACCTCTCGCATATATAAGCCCCTCAGATATCAACATAACCTCAAATCCAGACCAGAATCCGCCATGACCTCTCTCACTTGCGTACCACTAACATCATTCGCAAACAGAGGCGTTGTAACATACTGCGCTAGGAGCACTAGTGTACCACTAATTTCTTAGCATGCGCAAAAGTAACTTGCATGTGGATAGCGTACAAGATTGCTCGCAGATACTATATTCCCTATTATTATTCTGTTAAATTTTTTTTCTTCTCTTTTTTCCTAATGCTGATAGATAGATTGGCCCGATCCGAGAAGTCAAGTGTCCGTTCGTATTCATTTTTCTAAAAATAAAAACTTTCTAACCATCTGGGATGTTCCAATAACGATGGCTTTCTGAGGAGATGTGTTAATATACTTGGGTAAATTTAATGTTTCTAAACTGGGATGTAGAATTTTTGGAATTACTCCTATTACAGAAATTATCATTGGACTATGTAAACTTGTATCATTTTCCAAATTCTCTGAAATTCCTGAGAGGCAAGGGTGTGTTTTGAAATTTTCTCAGCTATTGTCTTCTGTGAGTTGCGTGTTTAGCACTGCAATGTCTACGAAGAATGTGGTATTATTAGTTTAGTCAATCAAAGTCATTACCTCCACATTATTATTATTGTTGTTGTTGTTGATTTATTTGGAATTTCCCGCTTGTAAAAGCATGGGTCACATAGTTATACTGGCAGAGAGTGAGGTGCTTGTTCTTTTTATATGCCGATGACTCCTGATTATTCGGTTCGAATAGAGGATCATTATTTTCTGCATTGTGTAAAGACACCCATCTTCCACTTAAACTGCATTATTTGCTGTGTTAAGTACCGCACCGGTTCTCGAGAATATAACACACTGTCTCCACGTACTCTGAATTCCACTCACACGCAATATCGTGGGACGGAGCCAAATACTTTTGCATGATCGGCAGGGAAATGGCTTTTAGAAATCATCCCTTGCGTCCCCAATCTACATAAACACCTGTCTGAACATTGTGGGATTGTGGCAAAAAGATGTCCATGACACTTCTTTGTGCTTAAAGTGAATGATATCCGGTCGATTGGCAGAAGCTATGCTGTTTATATTTTTCGATTATTCCGATACAATTTTATATCAGCAATCTCCAAAATTGTGTGTGGCTAACATTGATAATTTAAGTCATCTCATGTATCTTAGACTGAGGAAGGGCTCCAATGACATGGATGTTGGCGAGCCCCAAAGCCCCAATTTAGAAAAAAGTGCTATGAGGTGTTTTGCCAACCTTCGTGTATTGAACCAAAACCTTGTAGAATTTGTAACCATTTATAGAATATGTAATTTTTAATGAATTTTTTCTTAATTGCAGCCAATCTGTACCCAATGAGAGGTGAATAAAATTTGCCATATATTCGTTTCAACCAATGCGCATATTTCTGGTAATTTATTGCTTCTGAAACCATCCTTTAGAGCTAGTCAATCCAACTTGAATTTGCACCAATTTTTCTTCAAATTTACATTTTATAAAGAGGAATTAGGGAAAAGTATAGGGAGTATTTAGTAAACTCGTGTCCTTTCGATCTAAACGCTGTGCTTTTTAACTTCTTTTCAGACGTGAAATTCCACCAAACAATTTTGTGGACATTTAAGTTAAAGACAACGAATTTTAGGAATAACACTCAATGACAAAGCGTTTTAACTAACTTAAGTTCTACAGTTTTGAAACTGGAAATAGCTGATACACGATCATTGTTGAGATGTAAAGAATACCCCCCCCCCCCCGCTCCACCCATAGATGTAATGTTTTTCTTTTCGGATCCTCAACTCAACCTAACGAACGAAACACAGTTTTGGAAGCCATTGATGTATCAACTGACTACAATGGACCATCTAATGCTCTGTGCGTGTGTTTATAGGGATGGGAAGTGTGGGGCCCACGTTCTGTGCCGTTCACCATTCCCCTGAGAGCGTGGGCGGACTGCGCACATCGATATCATCTAACAGATTCTCTTCGATGTCAGGTGAGTACAAACAGCCAATGGAAGGAGGTAAATTTTATCCCATTTATTCCATTAGATTTCTATTTGACGCTTAGAATCTGCGCTATTGACATTATCTCTACGACACAATTGTGACAACTTTCTGTCGGGTGAAAATTGTGACAAACCCGGTTTCGAACCCAATACCCCGTTCTTAAACCACAAGGGAGCCAACCAGTTTCACCTCCCAAAGGTCATACACAGTTTTCACAAACACCCCGCCGATTAGATAAGGAAGTCTCAGGATCGAGCCTCATTCGCATTCACTCTTGGTTGAAAGTTTTCACAACGTTACCTCCACGTTAGTAGCAATTCTTGACTACGTGTTGGAATGAGTACATGCTATCTCGAATCTAGGTCCTTCTTTAGGTCTCGCCAACGTTTCGACTTTTGTTAAGTCTTGATCGGAGCTCTCTGCAAACATAAACGGACCTCGTCTTACTTCTACAATCATTTATCCCGAACAATTACTCTGTAGTGTACGAATAAGTACTCACAAAGTATTAAACCTAAACTGCGCCCATCTGGGATACAATGTAAAGGTTCATTCGAAAATTTTAAAATATTGATAATTGAAATGTTTGTCTCAATCGTAATTAATATTTCGTCTCTGGAGCACATGTGGGACACTAATAAAAGATCACACTCACACTCACATTAATATATATATATATATATATATATATATATA
>NNCF01126356.1:545437-578749 GCA_002313205.1 Laupala kohalensis | reverse complement strand
ACCAACCTCGGACAACAATCAGTTCACTTGCTCTTGTGGCGCTGTTCTGTTCTTTCTGCATCGAGCAAAGTGTGGAACGAATTTTACTTTGTGTCTTTGTTTGTTGTGTTATTAACTTATATTTCATTACATCGAATAGTCGATTTTGTGACTACTATTAATATTTATTTCGTTATTACTTAAATTGTTTGTGATTAAGCTTTTCCTGAAAATTTCCTACCACGCTTTCATTGAAATTTTCGCGAGTGAATTTCAAGGGTTTGTTTCGTAGAGGTTGGCAATTTGTGTAAGGCAGCCATATTGAATAATTTTTGGCAAAGAATCGTGACTTTGAGTTTACCATTGATTACGAGCAAAGGACAGGGCGACACATGCATAGAGCAATCGCCTTCTTCCTCCGGTGACACTGGTTCTACTCTGGTGGACGCCTCACATTATTCGCACGCGTTGCCACCGTCCGTGCTAATATATAAATAATATATAAATGCGTAACGCGAGAGGGTGTCTGTCTGTCTGTTCGCTACCTGATTATGACCAAAACACTGAACCGATCGTGATGAAATTTAACGAGGAGATAGTTTAGATGTCCAGAATGAACACAGGTTAACTCTTATTTTAAAAAGGTGGAAATAGATTTGACGATAAATGTCGATTAGGTAAGGAGAAAAAAGTTATATTTGCATAAACGGTTACATAGGAGAAAACTATGAAAGGCAATTTCAACTTCGAACTTTTCTCCGGGTTTCCTTCGGGCGGTGGCTGATCTTTAATCGACGAGAATGATGATGATAATAATAACAAATTTATTGTCAAATAAACAGTACAAACTGCGTATGACCACGTGGAGGACAATAAACTAATTTACTCTCCGGAAGCAAGCAAGGGACCATCCCATCAATTCCGATCAAGGTTCCTAAGGCAGAGGCGGATTCTAAAATTTCAGCTTCACACTCCTCAGATAAGAATGAAAAGTTAGCTACGAGTTATAATACCAATAGAATATCAACATGTTTGTACTTTAACGCAATTTTTTTTTTGCATCATTAGTACTTTGATTTTATTCCTGTCCAATTTTCACATAATATCCACAATTCATTTTGGAATAACAAATGGATAACAGGGCGTATTTCATAAATAATTTTAGTATTAATTTTAAATCCACAACTGTCCTTGGACCGTTTATCGGAATTGATGGGATGGTCCCTTGCTTGTTTCCGGAGAGTTTATTATACCCCTCATGGTCATAAGCATATTGCAACTGCTTTCTCGCCAATACAGTATGTTTATTTATTACAAAAATATAACACACGACATTGGCAATGCATGTGACCGAAGATCCGTATTGTTTTGTTCGAGAGAATGAAACACTCGGGTCTCTGCGAAATGATTATTATCTGGGATAATTAACTGCAGCGAGTAGCGGTGTACGATGAATCTTTGAGAGAACCAATAAAAGCACACGGAAAATTTCGAAGTGGAAACACAAACCGTCAGCCATAGACGATATACTTTTCTAAATATATTTTCCAAGCGATGCCAAGAAATTGTTTTGAAGATTTTAAAATTCACATTTTTATTATTTGCTATCCAATTCTTTTAACACTGTAATACTATTTTTTTGTTGTAATTTTCTACGGTTCACCGACATCGAGGTCATTAGAGCCCTAACATTTTTGAACAGGTAGGGAAAATGCTGTTGTATTTGTGAATGTGAAATGTTACTTAGTGCTATTGAAGCTTATCGACATGGGGCGATAGGCGGTAGGAGGGTAGAATGGTATTAGTGTAGGTGGGCAAGTTAGATGGGTTTACCAACAACTTGGCCTATGTGGAGGGTTTAGTAGAAGTAGTTAGTAATAGTTAAGACTTATTGATACTAGGAGGAGGTGGTTAGAGGAAGGAGGGTTCGCTTTTCAGTAGTCACAGCTATATGACTACTGGAACATTAATGTGAAAAGCTACAAATTTTCTGGGAATCGAACCCGGGATGACTTGGTGATGAGCGGCAACACTACCACCTGAGCCAAGGGTGGGGCTTCATGTTTATCTACCCAATTTTGATCGGACGAATACGATAAAAATTGTAATAATCGGGCACTTTTACAATTTGCTGCTCCATTATTACACTGTGGTAGAGAAATTAAATTAAGGATCATTGAGCCAAAAGCAAACTAATATCTTACTTTCCTCCGAAGGGAAAAGCTTTGCTAATCTGCATAGAAATTGATTCATTTAAGGGGGAGTCACTAAACGATACACTTTGAAGGTTGGATGGGAGCATATCATTTGAGAATCATAGAAAGTGTGCAATTGGTGCTCGGTCGAATAAACACACGACTTTTTCTTATCTTCAATCGCGAAAGCGAGAGTTGAAAAATATTCGAGAAAGATTGACAGCCATTATTAAACTGTTATTGTCAAGTGATTTTTTTTTACCAAAGATCGTCATATTCGAATAACTAACTGCTCACGGTTAAACGTCACTATGATCTTGAGTTAGAAATATACCATCTCAAGTAAACACTGTTGCCATAAAATAAGATACAGGCAAGGGAATTAAGGGAAGGCAATGTAAAAGCAGCTTAAATTTATTTACAATAATTTCATTTAGTTTCTTAAAATTTCTTCAGAAGATCTAACACAAGATTTTATATAAGTTTTTTTTTTAATATGCGAGTCTCACATAATGCGTACGGAAATCCTTCGAATAAAAATATTTTAATACCCGATGACAGAGTAATCACAGATTATGGTAGTTGAGCAATTTTATAATTTCAATATTTGCAGGAACTAGACGAATTTTGGTGTTCACAAAAGTACTCTCAATAGTTCATGATATGAACGCGTTCAATTTTCCATTTAATATTTTTGCAGGTTTTTGCTCTACTACAAGATTACGGAAATGTAGACATGTCTCTGTGTAGTGAGTGTTTCATATGTTGACCGTATAAAATATGATCTAAAGTCCTCCCTTGTTCTGAAATTCAAATTTGCGATATGGTTTCATCGATGTAATTGTAAAAATTAATTCATGCAAATATCAAGTAAACAATATACTCATAGAACATAAGAACTCAATTCGTTAAAACCATTACACACTTCTATTATTATTATTATATTTCATTTGACAAAACAAACATAGAGAGACAAAATGCATGCAGCAAAGAAAACGCAGAAATATCAATGTAGGCTTGCGAGGTGGACGCGGAAAGCGAAAGGATACAGACTTTAGTGATACTTTCAAAGATACCAAAGAAACTCGTCTAAGAATGTTCGTTATTCTATATACGTCTAATGCAGGAAAGCCCAAACGTATTTTTTTCTCATTTTAAATTCCCTTAATTGAATTACATGATGTTTTTATAGTAAGAATAATCCTGCACAGATTTGTCTGAAATTGTTTAAAAAATAATTTCAACGAGGAATATTTATTCCAAATATTTTCAACCTCCGATTATGTCAGTAACATAAAATACGCAGAAGAACGGGTAAAAAACACAAAAGATTTTCCAGATTTTCGGGAATCTTTAATTAAAGCGACTCCGACATTCATGCTTTTGGAGGACCGTAATTCTGAACGAAAACCTGGTTTCATGCAATGTATTTCTGATTAGTCGGTGGCGCTTTTGCGGCAACTCTCCCAACTTCTTTCGAGTCTTCCAAAGCAACGAGGAACAACTCTACCATCTGGTGGCGAATCCACACACTCCGTCCTCTCGTTCGGAATCTAGTGGAGAGGGGACAGAGAAAGTGAAGTGTCTGGTGCTTGGTAATTTATTTCATTCAATCCAAGTCCAGCTCGCCATCTCGGATTGCAAGTCACGAGAAAATCCATTCAGAAATGTAGAACAGTAATTTTCTTGAAGCGTTTACCAGATTCTGATCACAAACAATTCGTAATACTTTCTCCCAAAAATATCAAAGCAGTTTCTAGTTCAACATCATTCATAACTTCTAATTGATATTTTGAGTACAAAAAAAAACTTTCTGTAGCCTTCGACTGTTCACAAATATGTTCTTCTATTTATGAAAACCTATTACATACAGAGTAAATTCCGAAAGAATTAGAACACAATTATGAAATAATACATTTTTCTGTTGAAAACGGATGTTTTGATGTTAATATTTGGGGTTCATTCTTGCTTTTAGACTAAAGGATAAAACTACAATTACTGACCTAAACACAAGAATAAATCCCAATAACGTGGAAATATGAATGACAGAATGAACGATGTTAATTTCTGATTATGAAAGATTATACCACGTTTTTCAGAAGCATTTAACAAATTTTGTAATCACGTTTACACTTTCGTTGCTTTCGGAAATCCTAGAGAGCGCCACAAAAAAACACTACTCCCATCTGAATTCAGTTTCTGTTTGCGAGTTTTAATACGCAGATACTGAAAACAGATACTAGTACAAGTATTCCCCACCGAAATTTAATTTTTCTTTTCATTTTCAAACATGTTGCACTACTATCCTGGCGCGGGTTTTGCTCCGGTTTTCCTTCGTGTAGAGGGGATTTCTTATACAGGTTCTCCAGGCTTTGTCTAGGGGCGTGTTTATTGTAACAAGAAATCGTTAATTTAGTGTTATTTCAACTCTTATGATTTTTAAACACTATACTNTTTGCGTTAAATTACAAACATATTGACATTATATATGTATTATAACTCGCAGTTAACTTTTTATCTTATCTAGGAACTTTTGCTGAATAATTTTTTGAATCCGCCTCTGCCTTGGGGTCCCTAGACCGGAATTGATGGAATACGTCCCTCGCTTGCTCCCGGAGAGTAAATTAGTTTATTGTCCTCCACGTGGTCATACGCAGTTTGTACTGTTTTTTGACAATAAATTTATTATTTATTCTACTAAGATACGAGTGCAAGATTATTTCACAATATTATTTCCACGCAACCAATTGAGGCATTTAGAAAAGAGAAACGTCTTTGGTATTTGGAACGTGTCTATAAACAAGGAGAACGTTTTTCACAAAAATATTATTAAAGAATGGTATTCACTATTTAATTATAAATATTTACGTTTAATACAACGTCGTCTTCAAGGCATCGTTCTCTTACACCGCCCTCTTGCTTATCTTAACCTCTCCGTATAACCGAGCGTACTGCTATTCTTGATCGATGGTAGCTCAAATATAATACTAAGATCGAGTATATATATAGCAAAATATTTATAATACTCTATGCGAATATGCGAGGCATACTAATTACTAGACATACTCGACGCATACATTGCACACAGTATTCAAGCTACACATTGTACCCGGAAGCTGTACATTATACTCGGAGTACCAAATGTGTTTATGTATCCATACAATAGAAAGAGCTTTCTGGTAGAACCTTCCAGAATACAGACAAACGTGTTTATGTATCCATCCAAGACCAGAAAACTTTCTGGTAGAACCTTCTAGAACACGGTCAACAAAGGATAGAAAAAATTGTACGCAAACTCTTTCGAAGCACCACAAGAATGAAACCAAGGTTACAAGTTTTATTGATTTCGAGCAAGAAATCACTCCCACGCCAGGCGCTCACCGGAGTAGACGTGCTTCGCATAATCATTCCGCCTCCGGCCAGACTCGTCAAGTATCGCTAGACGTTTCCGAAGGAACAACACTTGTTGTTTTCGAGGAAGAAATCATTTCTTCACCAGCCGTCGAAGTAACAAGACGCGCTCCGTCTCCAACACAGCGCCTAGACATGCGGCTAAGCTAATCGCTGACTCGAACAGTTAATTAACTGTGTGTGCTGACCACACCAACTGTGATGGTGCAAAGCAAGAACTCGGAATTGGATTAGCAAAGGAAATTCGCTATTCGTGACTTCTCAGACAACTGCCTTAACATTTGTTACGGGACCTGTGGACGAATCCGTGTGTCATTCTATTGATTCCGACCTAAATTGACACTAATTACTAATGCATTAATCTTGTATATTTATGTTTGTGAGTGCTTAATTTTCTAGTTCAATTTAATTAAAAATTCGTCCGCTCCAGACTACAATGTATTTATTTTGAAGGGGATTTCTTTATGCAAGAACACGCAATGCAAATCTTTGACAATTCCAAAGTCAAGGGAAATTATCCCATATATACGGTATTCATTCTTAATAATATACTTGTGAAAAACGTTCTCCTTCGCTGAGCCAATGCCGTGGTAATTACTCGAAATGCCTTCACTTGATAGTTTAATTGCAATTAAGGTTTAAAGATTGCGCGGGCGTTTACGTAGCAGCGAGACCAACACTTATTATATAACAGCAGTCAGAGCAACCGATATTTTAGTGTAATACACTTTTTAATTTTTCCAATAATTTGTCGTAACGCCAGGCAAAATTATGGGTATAAGGCGTGTCACACCTATTGGGGTTTTTCCTTTGTATTTGAATTTTTTTTTCTTTTTTTGGAAATCAGAGGTGGCATTTCGAACATCTTAAATATTTGGCAGTTACGACAGTTTTGAACAGAACACTTCTCAATATTTTAATTACTTGGTACTTACAGTGGTTGTAATAGTAATTTTTCGTTTAATAAATTATTGCGTTAAATCACTTTTTGCGTCTTCTGTAAAAACACGCTCTTGAACGTTGCCCATCTACATTCTCTCGATTCGCTTTCATGATCGTTGAGTCCCAGTCACACAAATAAGTATCAAAGACGGAGATTCTCGCATTCAGCCACCAGGAAGCGTCGGTCACCGCAATGCAGCTCGTAGAACGAGATAATTTGCAAAAATATTAAAAGTACAGAAAGAACAGAAGAACGAGAGGTGCAAAACCATTTGCACATACTTTCTCATATACGTTTCTTCGTCTGCAGCAGAGAGTGAAAAAATTCTATAGGGAAAGGGTCATTTCTGGTGAGTGGTCCTCTATATTTCGGTCGTCTTCCAGTGCACTATTCATGTTCAATGTCGCTAGATGAGCTTATTATTACCTTTCGTTTGAAA
This sequence comes from Laupala kohalensis, assembly GCA_002313205.1. Lineage (NCBI taxonomy): Eukaryota > Metazoa > Arthropoda > Insecta > Orthoptera > Trigonidiidae > Laupala > Laupala kohalensis. The sequence goes on along the minus strand of NNCF01126356.1, from coordinate 571,782 downwards.
TTTGAAAGCAAAATAAATATTTAGAACATTATTTCAAAACATGTAGCTACATGTCAGTCTTATAAATATCGTAAAAGTGTTATGTAAATGTAATTTCGTTGTTGACAAAAATCGATGTATTTCCGTATCTGCAGTGCATTTCCTAATGTGTAATCTAATGTGTAAGTGCAGCGGACAGAAATTATTTTACTGCGTCTATACCAAACTTTGACGCTAAATATCGCTAATGCGGATGTAGTGCATACTAATTATACTTAACGTTCAGAAAATTTAAACAAAATCGTTGGAACCGTTTTTGTGAAATATTCGAAAGAGTACTTTGACCTTCATGTGAAATACCCTTTGTTTTAAAGATTAAGAAAATCAGAGCACGTGCATCGGCAACAAGTTAATGCTATCGGAATCACGAAATATGAATTAAATATATTCATGCATTTACTCGGAATCGCTGCGGACGGACATTGTGCCAAAACCCACTTTTTCTGAATCAGGGATAACCAAAACGGATATTTACGTCGAAATCTCGCTTTCGAATTTTTTCACGATTACAAAACTTTCTATAGACTACTTTGTATATGAGAAAGTAAAAACACCAATCGATTGTGTTTTTACTTGAATCGTATTCTGGAAACTTCAATTTAAGAGTCTTGTCGTCGTTATCAATTTCGCTACGTTAGTGAACAATGTTCCTTCCGATTATTGAAAGCCAAGCTATTTATATTGTTAGGCAAGCTAAACACTTCATCAAACTTATTAAGACTCATAAACATTTTATCGAACTCAAAGATTGCCACTGAGATATGGCGAGGCGAGTGAAAAAAGTTGTAGCTTTACACAATTATGTTCCAGTTCATAATAATAATAAATTTATTGTCAAAAAAAAAACAGTACAAACTGCATATGATCACGTGGAGGACAATAAACTAATTTACTCTCCGGAGGAAAGCAAGGGACCATCCCATCATATAGTTGTGACAATAAAAAACCATCATTATTCTATCCACCTCCTATTTCTCCTAGTATCAAAAATCTCCGTTACTAACGCCTCCTACTAACCCAGTATTAAAAAAGATGCGATCAAATTCAACCTCTTAGTTCCCATCTCTCATTCTCTCATCCACAGATTCTACAAATACCATTTCTTTGTGTACATTGAAACACTTGTTTAAGTTAACTTCTCTCGAGAGATTTCTCAAGCATTTGTTCGATTCCAGTTATAAATCAATGTGCTTTTTTGTTTGTTTCAGACGTTCCATTTCTGCCACTCTGACGGCGTGCATGACCCGTTGCTCTGTCCATCCAGAGCTTTCTACTCTTCCACCTTGGACTTCTGCGATTGGCTGCTGGGAATCCACTGCTGAAAAGAACGACTCCATTTTGCTGTCTCTGCTATGATCAAGAGAGGATTGATTTAGTGTTCATAATACGTCGTCTACGGTCAGGTGGAAATTGCGGCGGACCTGCACTCGATCCCGGGACCTCTTGCTTTGGTCGTAGGTGTGCTGTTCACCGCACCACCCGCTTCGACTCCCGGGATTCCCCACACAACATACCCTCGGTGTGTCGAGGAGGTTGGTACAGTGGTAGCGCTCCTGCGGCCATAGTAGATCCCGGGTTCGCGTATCGGTCTTACGCAATTTTCACCTGACTGTAGACGGACGATGCGACCTATCCCCCTCCACGCGTCTGGAGAATTGCTTCTTTTGTGGGAAGATGGAAAGACTTCCGAGTTGTTCTTTCGAATCCAAACATGGCCTCTTAAGGCATCTGCCGTGACGTAACGTAAGGATCAGTTATGGTAGACGAAAGATTGTATTTCATAATTCATGCATGATAAAATATCTTAGGCATACTATTTCGGTTATATATTCTTTTACAATATACATCCGAAATGAAATCCTAACTTCAAAAAATCTTTTCACTGAACGATATGCTACTAGAATCATCGTCATTTCATTTACTTCTGTCGCTAAGTATTCCTTGAAACAAGAAAATATTTTCTTGACGAGCGATCGGAAATAAGTCTTCCTCTTTGAATTAAAATATGATTCTATTTCATTTTATCCAGAAAGAAACTGAAGATGTGTTTACTTAAATATTCTCTGAGTCATATTGTCGTTCAAAATTAGTCATTTCAAAATATATAAAAAAATATTTTTGGAGGAAAAAGTTCCAGAATCCAAAATTTTGGAAAAAGTGTAAACCCATGGTGAGAGACAAAAAGTAGGGTGACGTTTTCAAAAATGCCAAACTGATACGTGTTTAAAAAAAGGTACATGAAATGATCTACGAATACGAGGGTCTCGCAGGGTCTCGCAGGCAAACTAATGCGTCCTCGGCGAAGTTAAGACGATTTCTTGAAATTCCATATTTCTGCCCAAATGCTTCGATTAAATACATTTTATGATACTTTGTTCAACGTATTCTCAAGAAAAGTATCCGTCCTCATTTATCCGTCCAACTTGCATCCTGATTTTCGATATATCCCGATTTTTCTCTGCAGATTAAAACAATGTTAATGCGGTTGTGTGCGTGTTGTATATTGCGAAAACCTGGCTTCCATTATTTACTAAATTGTGTGTTCTTTAATTAAATATTTCAATTGATAACACAAATATTACGTGCTTCATAAACCTCTTGGTGAAACTCTTCCACGGAGTGTGGGGGGAATGAGAAAGAAGCGTGCAATCCCAGTTCCTCGGGTGTAAAAGAAGTGTACATTATTGATATATAATTACACAATTTTTGAAATATCATTTTCATGTTATGCGTTTCATAAAGTTTTCATGGTAGTTGTTCTCTCTATAGCAAATTGTTTTTTTATGTTCTTTTTCTCAAAATTATTCGAATTACCTTCCGGTCTCAGTCTATATTAGAGAGATTATATTATACTGAACCTCTAACAGAACTCTCTCATTCGAAAAGTATTATGCCCGCAATCACTCAAGTCAAGTTATTCACGAAACTTGGAAATATTGACCAAAGGATGAAGGCTGTTGACGTTGCAAACACTCCTCCACGAGTAGATACTCGGAAGTTGTGAGTTAAAACACTCCTCCACGAGTAGGTATTCGGAAATGGTGAGTTAAAAATTGCATCCGACGCGAAGGAACGCGAAAACCGGACTTACAAAAACCTTAAACTTTTATCTCTTAAATTTTTTTTGCTTTTTTTGACTGAAGGATTTAGTCTGTTTTAAAAGGAAATATTGAAACTGAAATAGATCGTTCAGCTTGAACACTATTAACAAAGTTCAATGTTTAAAAAGTGTTTTTCTGAGGCGTCTCCGTTAATTTTCAATCACACCTGAGTGCTTCAGCCAATATTTATAGTTTGTATGTTAAAACTGGCTAAGTATTCCATACCTTGTATATACAGCATTAATAATATTTTTTTAATATTTTTGTATAATTGTGCAATAATAAAAGTGTGTGTTTTGTAGAAAATGAGTTTTTTTTTCTGAACATTTAACACAAATAAGAAAGAAATAAACTATAAAGACCGTCATCACTGATAATCATATTGAAGACGATTTCGAGCAGCCGAATGTGTTTCTCTTTCAGCGTGACTCTTGCGAACAATTTGTGTATGCAAAAAAAGATTAGTAAAGAAATGTTTATTAAATACAAAAGTACTCTTGTTATTGTGAGAAACAAATATAAGGCAGTTATTGCAAGTTTAAGATTTTTCATCTCTACGTGCGTTATTCATCAAACATTATTTGTAAATTGTCTCAATTATAATCTTCTTCTCTTGGCTGAGTTGTGAATATAGAATATACATACGAATGAAATAAATCAAGTTGATTCTCACTAGTCTTTGCGCACTATCACAGGAGAAATAAATTATAGGTAAATACTTTCAGCTTCTGTTTGTATTGTTTCAGTTAACACGAGCTCCGACCATGTTCCTTAATTACAGACTAAACTTCATTAATTGATATTTGAATATAAAATAATTCAGGATATTTAGCAAATAATATTATATTTCATAGATAAAATTATTTCCCCGAATTCAAGAGTATTTGCTTTAATTATTTATTTAAAACGAGATACTTTAATAAAGGACTATAAACTGCGTGTATCAGACAAAATTAAATCTTATCATGACACATGTGTGTGGAACCACGATTATCCAGAATCCACGGTACAAACTTTAGGGGTTGGTACAGGACACTGTATCAGTCACTTACTGGATAGGAATGCGCAGGCGCAAGTGAGGCGCAAATACGAGAAACAAGATATGAACAGAAAGAAAAAGTGTTTATTGACAAGTGCAATGTTTGCAATAACTGTTCAAAATCAAGTCCACCAACAGTGATACACATGTGCTTGACAGCGTCGGTGGAGCGATTGACTTTGTACACATTCAAAGATGCCAAAGAGGTATTTCACTTGCACCCGTGCAGCAGCTACTAAGAGGACATTCGAGCAACGAATCATCATCTGAGTCATTTGGAGTCCCATAAACAAGACGTCACTAGCTCCCATACATTCCAATGCGATAAATCAATGTTACAGTATGATCCTATACCAACCCTCAAATTTTGTACCATGAATTTGAGATCATGCTGCATTTCTTCGGTATACGTACACAAAACACATCACGGATGATGCAACATCTCTAACGACTCTTAACAAAAATTGTACAAGTATAAAATGAAAATTAATTATCTGTTGTGATGGAAAGAGTTTAACTTGAAAATGTTCATGTTTTTGGGTGTTAAATTAAAAGAATTTGATGTATACACCAATTTTACTCTTAATAATTTTTTCCATAAATAGTGTAAATATTTCCTTAAAATGTCAGTGAAAGATATTTTTTGCGGATAAAACATAAAATATATTTTTGAAAGCAAAAAATATGTTCATGTGTTATAAATGGGTTGTATTCACCAGGTTTAGAGAGAGAGAGAGAGAATTGAGAAGCATTGTGTGAGGAAACTAGATCTAAACTTGTTCCATCTCTCGTCAAAAAGATTTCAACCTTCTTTGTCTAATATTTGAATTATGTTTTTACTTTCTCACATACGAAGTAATATATAGAAAGTGTTGTAATCGTGAAAAAATTAGAAAGCGAGATTTGGACGGATAAATCCGTTTTGGTGATCCCTGATTCTGAAATAGTTGTTTTTCGCACAATGTCCGCCCGTCTGTGCGCAGCGATTCTGAGTAAATGGATGAATCAAATTCATTTGTATTTACGGTAGAATTTACTTGTTGTCGATGTACGTGCTCTATTTTTTTTTACTTTAAAGCGAAGGGTACTTCACAAAAACGTCTGCAACGATTTTGCTTAAACTTTCTGTACGTAAAGAACAATTAGTACGCATTACATCCGCATTAGCGGTATTTCGCATGAAAGTTTGGTATAGACGCAGTAAAATAATTTCTTTCTGCTACACTTACACATTAGTTAACTGTTTCAAGATGCTTGAACAATATTTAGCGGTGTAAAGGGACCAAACAGACGTAGAATACATTTTTCGTAAACTGAAATGAAATATATGATAATGATGAAATGTATAACGAAATTACATTTACACAACACTTTTATGATATTTATAAGACTGATATCTTGCTATGTGTTTTGAAATAATATTCTGAACATTTATTTTAATTTTAAATTTCAAATAAATGACCGCAAAGAGTCCATCTAGCGACTTTGAGGTTGAATAGAGCACTGGAAGACGACCAAAATATAGAGGACCACTCCAGAAATGATCCATTCATTGTACAATTTTTTTCTCACTGCTGCAGACAAAGAAATATGAGAAAGTATGTGCAATGGTTTTGCACCACTAGCTTTATGTTACATACATATTTGAATTATGTTCCTCTTTTACCCAGGACTGACATTTTATTGCACGTTTTCTCAAATCACTCTTCTGGAGAAGAGATTTTCGGTGGCAAAAACATGTTTTGAAGACCGGTCACGTCCAATGAGTCAGATACTCCTAGGTAGCATACATAGGCTCTTTATAAAATATCACCGCAGAGAAACGTTTTCGTATTATCGTGATGTGCGTAGAACATTATGAAAGTGACCTTGAGACAAGTTAGTGACTTGTTGATCTAGGTTAAACACTGTAGCCCTAAAACGTTCCGGTATCACCACCCCATATCGCATCATAAATGAATCTCCTTCTAACAATGGATCGTGTGTATTAAGACTTTGTTGATTTCTCAAGATACGAAGGAACAATTATAAACATATATTTCTGATCAAACAACAAAGTAACAAGATATGACATTTATTATTATAGAAATAGAAACAAATGTATGACAATTTGGCTATGGAAGTAACCCTAGGAGAAATAACCCGACATCACCGGGACAACTTTAAAACAAGACATATTTTTTTAAGGAAATACTCAAAACATACCCAACTGCAAACATTTGTTTGACGATTTAATGTTATTTCGTACGAGGTAAGCGAAGAATGTTTGATTTACAATTATATTTACTCTGTAGACCAGGGTTTCTCAAACTGTGTTTCGTGGGAAGTTAGGAGTTCCGGGGAAAAAATTGAGAAACTTAATTAGTGCAGTGCAAATTTCACATTTTCTCTCAAACATAACACATTGCGATCATATTTCTCAGAACTTGATGATATCGCAAACCGGAATTTTGCTACCTAAACACTTAAGCCTGGAACTCTACCTCTGAGCCAGAATGCATGAACTACAAAATGAATATAGTGTTCCGTGAAATATTTAAAACTTCTAGGGTGTTCCGTCACTGAAACAGTTTGGGAAACCCTGCTGTAGACGGACGAAATCTCGAGGAAATGTGGTGATAAGTAAACGTTTCGTCCGCCATGTGTGCTAACCGCTGCAAAGCGCTGCAAAAGCTTTCTTCGCCAAATACCAGACTCGTTATGCAAATTGTGGACTTGCACTATCATCACCCAGCATCTGAATTCCTGAATGTGACATGAGAGCACTCGTGGAATATATTTCACGAACACCAACCTTCCAATGTTGATGCAGTGAAGAACACGTAATGCACGCTACATGTTTAGGATGTTCTCGCATTCACCTAAATGTAAGTATATATTTCTAATAAACATTACCTTTTTTTCAATATTTCTTAATAAATAAATAAATTTATTGTTTAAAAGAACAGTTGCAAACTGCATATGACCACGTGGAGGACAATAAACATTCCGATTCACTCAGATCTCTCAGATAAAAATTATCGTCAGTCAGAGATAAAGATACAAAATTAATTTCCCGTTTTGTTTCTATTTAACTATTTTAAATAATATTTTCGATATTGCTGCCTCACGTTCGGATAACAATTATCAAATATCGGTCACGTGAGATACAGCAAGAGTTATTTCGTATGCGGTGAGGTACGGACCACGAGGTTTTATCTCGCACCTAAAAATATTGAGGAGATGACGGATGATAGGGAGGGAAGGGGTTCTCGGTCTCCTCTCCGGAAGGAAGCAAGCAATGGACCTTCCCATCAATTCCGATCAAGGGCGCTAAGTCAGAGGTGGATTTAACATTTCAGCACACCACTTAGATAATAGTAAAAATAGGTCCTTACATGTCATAATATTAATAGAATGCCGACAATTTTGTTTTTAATAAAACGCAAAAAAAAAATTACATTTTGTATATACCAATAACATTATAAGATAACTCCATAAGGTGTTTGAAATATCCTTGATATTTTCAAAAATTCCTTATTTTTCCTGCAAAACTACATTTTGACTCTAAGAACATGTATTTCCCAGTGTTTGAAGAAAATAATCTTTTACTATAATTGAAAATTAGACACGATTTCATCGAATGAGATTCCAACAAGATATTTTGATGAAACAAATTACCCAATTTATTCTTTACTTCCATGAGCGAGAATGTCGATGTATTTTTATGAAATTTTGTAACATTACATCGAAATAAATAAATAATTCAAGACTTACGACCTTTTATGGACCAACAGTTTTTTATATTTTGTGATGAAATTTCACTTTACTTAATTGTGAATTACATGCAGAGTTCATCGACCCACATGTTCGCGAAGACCATCTTATCGTATAGATAAAGATCAAATGCTGTTCGTTGCTCTCAAGCGCGTCACTTGAGAACGACTGGACCGATTAGGCTAATTTTTAAACAAAATATTTTTAATAGTTAGAATATCGTTTTTAGGGAAAGAGAAATTGGAAAAGATTCCCAAAAACCTGGAAAAATCCGGAAGAGTTGAAAGTGCTCTTTTCTACGGGATTTCTGTATGAATTCACGCCATTGTTGTAGCACTTTTTAAATAACTTATAACAATTTCAAAAACTATTTTCTTGCATGATTGTGTTGTCTTATGGCTCATATTAATTTAGATTCATGTGTACTCAACTTTGGCACGGTTGTGCACATTAATTCTGTAGCCCCATCTTGGCCCAGGTTTTTCTCCGTTTTTCCTTTCGGTAGAGGCGGATTTCTTATAGAGGTTCTCTAGGCTTTGTCTAGGGGCGCGTTGATTGTAACAATAAATCGTGAATTTAGTGTTTTTTCAACTTTTATGATTTTTAAACACTGTACTCAGAATAATCTATAGTTCGATAATAACTTGTACATGTAAATTTACAAACATATTTGCGTTAAATTACAAACATATTGACATTATATATGTATTATAACTCGCAGCTAACTTTTTATCTTATCTAGGAACTTTTGCTGAAATTTTTGAATCCTTAGCCTCTGCCTTAGGGTCCTTGATCGGAATTGATGGGATGGTCCCTTGCTTGCTTCCGGAGAGTAAATTAGTTTATTGTCTTCCACGTGGTCATACGCAGTTTGTACGGTTTTTTTGACAATAAATTTATTATTATTATAATTCAAGACCATAACTCACGATTCGAACGATGGATACGCGTAATTATTTTGTCTTGTTCGTTATGGTCCCGGAAAAGTTGTGAGGAAAAAAAAACTCCGGGACAATTACTAAAGAAAGTCGGAAAATTCGGACAAACTGTAAAAACCATACTTTTTTGTTTGCACTCTCGATCGTAACTGACGATAGGAACGCCATATTTGGTTGATTCTTTTTTCTTTTGTTTCGGTTTCGTTCCGAGTCGATCACATTCCAGGCACATCACTCATTTCCAGCATTTCAACGGTGTACTGCCGATAGAATTCATCTCGCATGTAAAATTTCCCATTGGCGTACTTCTGAATGTACTCCTCCTCAAATTGAATATTCAGTGTATTCAATCGTTAATAGATACAATGATCACTCAGAAATACGTTTTTTTGTATATTTTTACTTTGCTTTCACGTTTAAAATAACTTTCCACGAATTCACAAAACGATTATAAACAAATTTATTGAAATTGGGACAGGACAACGTACGTCCGGTTGGCTAGTAATTAAATAAAGTTTAATGAATGCTTTTCTTACTCTTTCCGCTATCGCTCAGTTCTCTCGTAATTAAATCCAATGCGGAGATCGACAAAGGCGAGATCCTCATTAAACGAGTGAGTTGTTTAGTTAACGTTGAACGTGCGTATGAGCGCGTCACATAAGGAATGAAGGATACTCGAGAAATCACTTGGAACGCACTCGATCCTAGAGAAGTGAAAACTAGTATTTCCGGTTTCTTTTACCTCGTGTAAAGTGGTCGAAAGCAGACGATCGTTTTCGTTTCTCTTCCCATCATACATCACAATTCAATTCACTAGTCTCTTACATTCTCTTCGTTCTCTCAAGAGTGACGCAGAAACTATAACTTATAACAATGTCAAAAACTATTTTGTTGCATGATTGTGTTGCCGTATGGCTCCTATTAATTTAGTTTTATGTGTACTTAACTTTGGCACGGTTGTGTACATTAAGTCTGTAGCCCCATCCTGGCCCGGGTTTTTCTCCGGTTTTCCTTCGGGTAGAGGCGGATTTCTTATACAGGTTCTCTAGATTTTGTCTTGGCATGTTTATTGTAACAATAAATCATGAATTTAGTGTTATTTCAATTCTTATGATTTTTAAACACTATACTCAGAATAATCTATAGTTCGATAATAACTTGTACATGTAAATTTACAAACATATTTGCGTTAAATTACAAACATATTGACATTATATATGTATTATAACTCGCAGTTAACTTTTTATCTTATCTAGGAACTTTTGCTGAATTGTTTTTTGAATCCGCCTTTGCCTTGGGGCCCTTGATCGGAATTGATAGGGTGGTCCCTTGTTTGCTTCCGGAGAGTAAATTAGTTTATTGTCCTCCACGTGGTCATGCGCAGTTTGTACTGTTTTTTGACAATAAATTTATTATTAAAATGTATTATTAAATTTATTATGACGTAGGTTCTTGTTGAGAAAATCTTTTATCCTATACCTCATCCACATCCCCATCATTGTCACTTTGTTTATCCTTAAATTATTATTATTATTATTATTATTATTATTTCCATTATTACTATACCCCCAGCTCTTTAGGTCGTTGCGTCGTGCACATTGTTGGCTGACACGTCTTCCAGCGCGCCCTTCGCCATGTCGGGAGCTGAAGCTCGCTTTCTTGTATTGAAGTGCTGGCGTGTGGTACGTGCTATAGTCTTTCTATTCGCAACGGAGAATTGATAAAACGTGTAAATAAACGGAACTAAATTTAAAGGAATGAACCGCTAGAGATGTTACTCGGACGCCAATCGAAAGGACGTCAGGCGAGGGCGGATCCAGCAAGTGATCTTGAAAGTTTCGTCTTCCGAGGAATCAGCCATTTTATTAATTAATAGTGGAAATATAATACATTTACGATAGCATTTGAGAGATACGTGTAATGTGAGAATAATATAATCTTGATTGCAATCACAAAAATTCAATCCGGGAGTCTTCAGGCATTTGAAGAGAGTACATCAATTAGGTTGAATTTTATTAACCACTGAAATGAACGATCAATAAATCTTATTAATTAAGTAGTTGTTAGATAGATAACGAAGTCTACGATCATCAACTTCAAGACTTAATTAGTTTAATTTTTCACGCGTGGGAATAACAAGGTAGCAACAATTATGGTGTACTTTTTTTAATATAAGAGTTACGTAGCATCTCTGCATCTTCAATAAATTGGCATCAGCCATTATCATAATTACCAGCCTCGTAAAAACATTCGGAAGATGATCACATTGTAGTCACTTGGATTTATGAGAAGACTGTTCCTCTGTTCCTGTTTCTCAGATTAATTGAAGTGACCTTCACATTTACAGAGATGAAATTGCAAAGATGATGTCATCTATTTTCAAAGTTCTGGAGATGTTTGTCAGCAAATACGGAGTCCAAGAAGAAAATATTCATTAGCTCATATTACAGTGCGATATAACTCTCATGTGGCTGTAGAAAACAAGATTTCTGAATACCACGTACAAAGAAACAAACTAACAAAGTGTAGAATCTTTATTCCGGTCGAAACTATATTTCTTCTGGTTCATTTATGAAAAAAAACAAACAACTTTTTTAAGTTGACAATCTTTTGTTCCTTTATATTCACAATCGCCGCGTTTAAAACTATTTTGTTCATTATCAGTTGTTATTATTTAAAAAAGTTATCAAACCCACGGAATTTCTTCACAAAGTAAAACATCACAGACTACCTTTATATAACAAAACAAGTTAACATATTTTTGTATACTTCTATAATACCAAGTTACATCTTTTTGACAACTGATTTGCCCGGTCTTCAATTTACAGTTCTTTTGAGTAATTTTTAACATTTCTAAAATCCAACGATTGTACAATTTTCTGCTTCATCTCAAATTAAATTAGCATTCAAATCATTATGGATCCTGTTTCAGGCATGTCGCATTCACACAGTCACATCATTTGAATTTTTATTTCTTTTTCTTCTTCGTATCAAGCAAGACAATTCTCATCTTTTATTTCGTAAAACGCATTATGATTATCTCTATTTTATGTCAGCCTTTTATTATGAAATAGTGGATGAGTATTTGTTTATTATTCTCGTATGTTGTTGGAAATAATTTAACATGGGTATTATTTTGAAGAAGATAAATTGCATAATTCATATCGTAAGTAGAAACAATGTGAATCTGATTTTTTAAAATCTCATTATTGTCATCTTGAAGGGTCATTTGTTTTATAAATTACAAACAAGAAAATGATAGTTGTAAACGCTAAATGACAGTAGATTATTAGGTAATGCGACTCTCTTAATTTGACGGGTTACATGATGGATGTACTAACTGTGCTCCATCATGAAGTATATATAATACAACCAAGTCATTTACAAAGAAACCGTTGAATTAATTTTAATATTAGCTTGTCACAAAAGTAGTTACAAACTACGTATGACCACGTGGAGGACAGTAAACTAGTTTACTCTCCGGAAGCAAGCAAGGGACCATCCCTTCAATTCCGATCAAGGGCCCTAAAGGAGAGGTGGATTTAACATTTCAACATACTCCTAACGATAAAAAAAATAGTTCGACACGTGTTATAGTATTAACAAATACCAACAAATATTGTATTTAATAAAACATAGAAATGTCATTTCACATGTAAATATTATTATCAAGCTATTAATACCGACTGTATACGAGACTTCCTCCAGACTTCTGTTGTTTACAGTTGACCCGTTTTCTATTCGGACTTGTTCTTCCTTCTCAGAAACACATTTTTATAGAAACCGAGCTGAAGTACCGGCGTTGCCCGGATTTTGATAAGAAATTTAAAACAATCATTATTGGACGTTCAAAATTTTAAAATAATTCACACACAAAATTTAAAAAAAAATCTTTAATGGTAAAAAAACATACAAAAATTACATTAACATTTTAAAAGAATTGGTTCTCAGAATTTATCAACTTTACCTTAGAGTGTAATTATAACACCTGTCAACATGTCTGGATATTTTACTCGTTTTGCGCGGTGATCTTATATAATATTCCAAATGTTACTTTTCATATTTCCCTACTTTTGTGATAATACATATTCACTTTGTTAATTTCAACAATTAAATAGCACTCAGGAAAACTAAGAAAATACACAGTTTTCAATTTTGTTTGCTAATATGTACATAATTACGATGTATTTTAAATTCCAGGCAGAAGGAAAATACGGATATAAACAAAGCGCATAGTTAAGACCTCTGAATTCTTTCTTTTTTAGGTTATGTACTTGAAAACAATGTTCTTCACAGACTTTATATAATTTTGCTTCTACGATTCAGTGACGTAGATTCTACGTTCAGTGGATTCATTGTCCTTCCGTCTCACATAACCTCACAATCGAACTCTTAACGGACACATTGGAAAGCTTCATAGTCACTGGCGTGTGTGTGAAGACTCACATCTCCTGATTAGCTGCCAATTTTAATTGTTTTTCTGCTCCTCTAATTCATCAATATTAATCATACTTTGTATTTTAATTGCAATATCGCTTAAGAAGAGTCCTTTGAAATTTCAAACACTTTTATCGATACTTCGCCACTTTTGAACGGTTCACGTCAGTGACAGATCTAAACACTTGTACAAGCAAGAAAATATTGGAATTTCAATAATTATAACGATAAATTTCAATAATTATAACAATTAATTGTAACAATAAATCGTGAATTTAGTGTTTTATCAACTCTTATGATTTTTAAACACTATACTCAGAATAATCTATAGTTCGATAATAATTCGTTCATGTAAAAAAAAATTTTTGTGTTAAATAACAAACATGTTGACATTATATATGTATTATAACTCGCAGCTAACTTTTTATCTTATCTAGAAACTTTTGCTGAATTTTTTTTGAATCCGCCTCTGCCGTAGGGCCCTTGATCGGAATTGATGGAATACGTCCCTTGCTTGCTTCCGGAGAGTAAATTAGTTTATTGTCCTCCACGTGGTCATACGAAGTTTGTACTGTTTTTTGACAATAAATTTATTATTATTATCATCTCTCGTTCTCTATGACGATTATTTTTCGTCCAACATGGGGAAGTGTAGATACGCGTTGCGGTGTGTGGCCTCTGAGGAGAGAGAGATGCGACTGGACTGGAAAGGTCATGGTTATCGAGGTGTCCAAGAACACACTTCCAACTCTCATCTGAGGAGTTGCTTTTCGTTTGCGAGGATCTCTTCTCAAACACAGTTCTTTTCTTCCGTCTTCGAGTGTTATCAACAATTTCTAAAACTATTTTCTTGCATGATTGTGTTGCCGTATGGCTCATATTAATTAAGTTTTATGTGTACTCTACTTTGGCACGGTTGTGTAAATAAATTCTGTAGCTCCATCCTGGCCCGGGTTTTTCTCCGGTTTTCCTTCGGGTAGAGGCGGATTTCTTATACGGGTTCTCTAGGCTTTGTCTAGGGGCGTGTTTATTGTAACAATAAATCGTGAATTTAGTGGGTTTTTTCAACTCTTATGATTTTTATTCTCTATACTCAGAATAATCTATAGTTCGATAATAACTTGTACATGTAAATTTACAAACATATTTGCGTTAAAATACAAACATATTGACAATATATATGTATTATAACTCGCAGCTAACTTTTTATCTTATCTNGGTCCCTTGCTTGCTTCCGGAGAGTAAATTAGTTTATTGTCCTCCACGTGGTCATACGCAGTTTGTACTGTTTTTTGACAATAAATTTATTATTATCAATACAGATGTATCAATAATCTTCGAAGATTATGAATTAGTTATTTTTATTGAGAACACGTACGAATTAGGAAAAGAACACACTTTACACACAACGAACTAAATTCTATTTTTTTATATTCCATCTCACCAATACAGCTTTAAGAATATCCAAACTATTTCTTTATTTACGTTACAAGTGGGTGAGATTCGGTAACCAAATTTAAGTTATTAAAAGGAACTTTGTAAAAATCTTTAATGAATTTATATTTGCGCTACACATCTCGTGGTCAGATTACGGTAAGGCTTCGCATTTGATAAATAGGATTTAACAAAAAAATTGTACAAATCAATTTGGACTTTGTTATTCTCAAATGCTAGATTGAATGTCAAATTCAGTGTCAGGAAAATGTACAACGACAAGGTTGTCATAAGTTTCTAGACAAATAATTATCTATCTTTAATTATCGAAAATTGAAAGAAAAAAAAACATCGAAAGAGCGAAATTACTTTAAGAGGCTTAAAAGCTTTTTATGCCAATTTATCTCAACACTTACAGAATGCTTCTTAACGTTGTACACACTGAACAATATTCAATTATTGGTCCATGTACCTCAGAATATTAATTTCTAAAATAGCATTTAAAATTACTTGAAGTACGATAAGGGAATTTACTCTTTAAAAGGCAAGAAGAGACCACCCCATCAATCCCGATCAAAAAGTACCCCCCCTCCAAAAAAAACGGGGAAATATCCGGTTCGGCACCATTAAATTTTCTAAATTTTGAGACCAAAATTCAGAAGCGGCGATTAGGAATGCATTGGGGGTGTAAAAAAAATTAATATTTTCATTAACATAGCGTTTTCTGCATATTTTCAACAAAGTATTGTTTGAATAATGAAATAAATGAAAAGAAAGACAATTGATGGTTACCACATGAAGGATCGTCTATTTTTTTTTATAATTCCCAGTTTTAGACGGTATTTTTTAAATTTTCTTTCCTTAAAAAAAGGGGGGGGGGGCTGCCTCCACCCCACTTCCCTTCTAATCACCCCCACTGACTAAATTTCATTTATAAAAGAAAGATTGTCGCGTGGCAAAATTTCAATATTAAATCAAGGGCTTTTATTTAGCGTGTGACACGAAAGCAAACGAGATTAACAATGCGGAACAAGAAAACGTCCCCTACTTTCTTTTCTCTGGCGCGTGAACTCGAACTGTCAACACTATGTTCGTTGTAGCTGTACCAGGAGTCCGGAAATTTCCCGAGCAAAGGATTTTAAGGTAGTACTAGCGCAGATAGAATTAAATAACTAAAATACTTGAAATAAGCAAAAATAAACAGACTAACATGTACTTATTGTGATATCAACGTTAGAAAAACATACTTCACCGGTCATTTAAACGACATAATAGCAATTATAAATCATGGCGTAATACATTGCGTGTTATGGACAAAGCATTTATTTTCAAAAAAAAACATTTAAATCACGAAAGTGATGGATGTTTACATTAATTTGTAGAAAATTTTCCCTAGTACTTGTTACATCACTTTTTTATCTATAGGTCACCTTAGGACATTTGAGAAAGATATTCTCCTTTTTCTGAAGTAAGATTCACTAATCACGAAAGTGTTTGTGTCCGGTCGCCATTTTTGTACCTAATGCTCTCATATATTTCAAACACGTCAAGCGAGATCCTGAATATGGTTTTGTCCTATATTATTAACTGATAGATACAAATTAAATCGTGTTTTTCCTTCGTTATTATTCATATTGTTGTGTTTCAAAACTATCAGAATAATAATAAGGAAATAATTATACATATCAGTCACTTGGTTTAACACGTAGTGCTGGTCCCTCCTTGAGTAGTAACGTACGTCTGTGGAGGATGGGTGACAAAATATTATCATACAAATAAACCTAATGGGTCATATTTCTTTATTTGTAACGCCATATTTTAATTCTCATCAACAAATTTATATTATTTTAAGCGAGAAAAGTTAAATAGTATATATGGTTTCTTTTAATTTATGGGCTCTAATGACGACGAGCCCTAAAGCCCCATTATAAAAAAAATTAATTTAAAATGTCTAGTATAATAATACAATATTTTCAATGTAAGACGGAGTACTTCTGACCTCACTTTCCTATTTTCTTCAACCAAACATGTCACGTCAAGTATTAATTCTGATAACGTAGATTTATATCATAAAGTTGTGCTCCCCAAAAGGGTTTGATGAAAAATTTCAAGTAAAATGCGGTATAACTCGCAGGCTTTTAAAGATAATTTCGCTTACTTTTGGACAGCGCTGCAATACGACCTGAGGTAACGGGAAATATCTTCATCGCATCTCTATCGCCATCTGTAGCGAGAAATAGAATAAATAGAATACTTATTAGATTTGGCTCAGACAGTGAGGTCTGCTCTTCCGCCAGACCATGTACAGAAAATGCACATACAAAAGAAAATAAAAAAAGGCAAATTACTGTAATAATTAAAATTACAATAATAGATAAAATTTAAAATAATTAATAATGTACAAAATTAATAAAAATTAACATAATGATTGAAATTACAATAATAAATAAACTACAAAATAATTATAATTTAAATAATAAAATTACAATAATAATTGAAATTGAACATAATAGATAAAACCACAAATAATTACAAATACATTAAAACCGAAATAACAATCGAAGTTAGAGAACCGAAGATATTTAAACAATGTGAAAAACAAAATTTACTTAAAATTTATATATTTTCTCTTACATTTTAAATATAATTTAAAATATGTGTCACAATCTAATGGAAAATATGTTTTTTGACCTATTTAATTTATTATTTAACATCATATTTTACTATATAAACTTACTAAATATATGTTAACCTACAAATATCTTGGTATTTACAATAATTCTCAAATACGCCGAAACTTATTTCCCTAACGCTAATACAAATGGTTTGCCAAAACTATGTTTTTACATTTTTGAACAAGAAGAGCGCATGTGTTCTGAATTCTTACAATAAGTTACTGGCATTTCAAGGGATATAAATGTATTCCCGATTTAAACTGTTTGAGAAAAGAGCAGTCACTAACATCATCTGGTAGCGAAGTGTATTCAGAGAATGAATTTCATAACAAATACTAAATAGTCGCAAGCGGCAGGAAAACGTACATCTAAACAAAGGAAACAAAATAGAAACGATATGTAGGCTATTTTTACTTTCTCGTATACAAAGTAGTCTACAAAAAGTTTTGTAATCGTAAGAAAAATCGAAAGCGAGATTCCGCCGAAAATATCCGTTTTTGGTTAACCCTGGTTCAAAAAAAGTTGCTTTTGCCATAACGTCCGTCCGCCCGTCTGTGCGCAGCGATTCTGTGTAAATGAATGAATATATTTAATTCAAATTTCGTATTTAGGTTAGATTTTACTTGTTGTCGATGCACGTGCTCCTATTTTGTTTTTGCTTTGAAACAAATGATACTTCACATGAGAGTCAATTTACTCTTCTGAATATTTCTCAAAAACGGCCCCAACAATTTTGTTTAATTTTCTATACATAAAGTACAATTAGTATGCGTTACATTCGCATTAGCGGTATTTTGCTTGAAAGTTTTGGTATAGACGCAGTTTCTGTCTGCTACACTTACACGTGAGATTACTGTTTAAAGAAGCTTGAATACTATTTAGCACAGTAAATGGAAGAAACAAACGTAGAATACACTTTTCGTAAACTGAAATGAAAGATATGATAATGATAAAATATACAGGAGGACAGCAAACGCACAGCAGATACGAAAGTACATCAATTTCTATCTACAACGAAATTACATTTATACATAACACTTTTACGATATTTTTGTTACTACGCTGCAGANAAAAACAGTACAGACTGCGTATGACCATGTGGAGGACAATAAACTAATTTACTCTCCGGAAGCAAGCAAGGGACCATCCCATCAATTCCGATCAAGGGCCCTAAGGCAGAGGCGGATTCAAAAATTTCAGCAAAAGTTCCTAGATAAGATAAAAAGTTAGCTGCGAGTTATAATACTAATAGAATGTCAATATGTTTGTAATTTAATGCAAATATGTTTGTAAATTTACATGTACAAGTTATTATCGAGTACAAGTTATTATTAAAAGTTCATAACACTTTTACGATATTTTTGTCACTACGCTGCAGATGAGAAACGTATTTGAGAAAGTACAAAGGGCAAAGGTTTTCGTTAGTTTTGCACCACCTCTCTGTGTCGTCCTTGAAACAGAGTCAGCGCTCACTCACAAACAACTTCCCCAACATCTAATGGAAGAGAAGAGTTCATAAGCGGAACTACATGTTGACTCACTGTTTACGACTTCTGATGACAAGGTCACCCAATACACTTTTTCTGGGTAGTGACGCTATTTCATCGGTCAGCTGTAATACAGTGCAACACGTGGTCCGCCAAACGTTTTAGCCCGCGAATTACAGTAAATTTTACATTAAAATTTTCCTAAACGTTAAGGGGTACAACTTTATTTTATAATAATAATAATAATTTTTTACTTTCGCTCCCCCAGCACACTTCCGCTTTTCGTTATTTGTGAAAATGTTTCTTAAATCGTCTCAGATTGATTTGGTTTAGATAAATCCAACGTCTCCAAAAATTCCGACCGTTTATTCAAAATATCAAACCAGATCATTTATTCAATCCAGAATCCTAACTGAAGAAAGGATCATATTTTCACACTTTGATAATACAAAGCAGCCCCAAAATTTGCAATCAAAATCGTATTGTAATGTAATGTACATGTAATTTTTTGCGTAAAACTACAAATATATTGACATTCTATTAGTTTTATAACTCGCAGCTAACTTTTTATTTTATCTAGGAACTTATGCAAAAAATTTATTTTATTTAATGCGCTTCTGCCTTAAGGTTCTTGATCGGAATTGATGGGATGGTCCCTTGCTTGCTTCCGGAGAATAAATTAGTTTATTGTCCTCCACGTGGTCATACGCAGTTTGTACTGTTTTTTGACAATAAATTTATTATTATTAGGTTATTTAAGTATATTCATGTAAGTTTTTGGCTATACTCAACTAGTAACAGTTTTTGGAACAAAACAAAAAAAAAAAGATACTAAAATAAATTTTTAAAAATACGGAATGTCATGTATCAGGCTCAAAATGTATGAATATTGTGAATACTCTATTAGTACCCCTTTAAAATACGTAGCTTACAATTAGCTTTCTTAATTTTAGCTTATTGCGTGCATGGATATATTTTTTCAGGAGAAACAAAAATGTGGAGTGTATTGCTCAACCGCTTGGGATATTAATGACTTGTTCACAAACGCTTTAGACTTTGAGAGATTTCCAGAATCTGACTCCTTTTCTAAGAAAGCGTTGGAAATCGCGTGTAGAGGGAAATGCAGACCTTGAGCAATAGAAGATTGGGGCAGTGAGAGGGGGGCCAGACAAGACATGGAGCCAACATCTTGAAGTTCTTACGAACAGACCGTGTCGGTTTTCATAGTAAGGTTTTAGAGTCATGTTTTTACTAATGAATGAAATCCGAACAGAGATTTTCATAATAAAATTATTTGAGGTACCAAAATCTGTTGAAATTATTATTTTTAGTATACTTTTGTCATTTTAATTAACTAATACTTAGGTCTGAGTGAAAACGGTAGACAGTTGTGGAAGGTGAACGGATGGAGTAGTGGTTAACGCCCCTGCGATCAATGCAGAAATCTCGGGTTCGATTCCTGGCTCGTCGCCATTTTCACCTGACCGAAAATCATCACACATCTATCTTCTCCACGTTTAGGGTACAGGGAAGAAATATATGCACAACTAATATTTAGTATAATTAATCTTTCATTAATCACTTAAAGCATGTCCATCTTAATAAATCATATCTTTACTTAATTTATTTGGAACCACAAACCATCAGGACGCACACAATCAACCGTAAAATCTTAGCCCATAAGAGCACTGCAGATAGAAAGAGACAAAGCGAAATTTTCAATTTACAGTAATTTAATTCTACTATTAACGTCCATTATATATTAGGATTAATAAATAAACAACTACATACGACCGTTTCCGGACGATCAAGATAAAAAACACAATACATCCCGTTACGGGTCGCATGTTGTTATTTATTTATTCATTGAACTTACAGTGTTTACATTTTTTGGGGGAAGGAAATACGTGAGAAACATTAGGACAAAGAATCTACGAAAAGAAAATTGAAACGTAGATGTGATGTTTCTAAAATGTACTTCTGGTATTTTGTACGAACGCAATGGAAGGTGTAGAAGTCAAACAATTATCGCATTTCAAGCGACACTCGTTCAGAAACCTACATCTAGTTTTTTTTACTATATTTTTCCACTGTGATATTTAACACATCTTGACGTTCTAGATCTATGTAACTAAATTTATCAAATTATGTTTTCAAATTATATCAATAAATATATATTTAATTAAATATAAATCTATTTTTGAAAAAGCAGTTACAAACTGCGCATGACCACGTGGACGACAATAAACTAATTTACTCTCCGGAAGCAAGCAAGGGATCATCCCATCAATTCCGATCAAGGGCTCCAAGACAGAGGTGTATTATTTATAGTTAGTAGTAGTCTAAAATGAACTGCTTGACAAGGAAGATTAAACTGTTACCTTCCAAAGTATTTTAAAATTTAATGTGATAGGTTGACCCTTCTACCTCTGGGGACGCCGCTTCAAACCCGGTCCGATCCAAGCAGAATCCGAGGTGGAGGACGGAGCGGCGTTCGCGGCAGGGTTACCTCGGGGTGTCTCCCGTTTCCCCTGCAGCCTATCATTCCACCACAACATTCACTCATAATCATTCGCCCCTATTTCATTTCATAATCACCGCTTCAGTGGAGGTGCGGTAGAAAGGGCATCCGGCACCATGAGTATTCCCCATCCCCATTCGCCGACCCCACATGGAGTGGGAAAAGGCTGGGTGAAAGAAGAATATGATATGTAATGAAACAAATATATCTGGTTCTTAATTATCTTCATACAATCCAAGGTACGTTTTAAAATATTTTGTTTTTAAGGTAATTTATAACTAACAGAATTAAAAATTGTGAAAATGTTTATAAAATCTTTAACATTGTCCTAATTGTATTTCAGTATATTAGTGTTTAGTATATTAGTGAGTTCAGAATAATAAATATGTATATTAATATGAAAATATTTAGTATCTGTTATATGTTTTTTATGAAGAGGTCAAACACACCTCGAAACGTTGGCAATGCAGTAATAAGAAGAATTGTGAATCAATGATTCTGCGTTTATAATAATTGTTTATAATTAAGACACAGTGTTGTGCAGGAGTTATTTCCATTGAATGTGTTGCAGACCATCGATGTGTAGAGTCCAATGGAGCGTGTGTAGGGGTCAGGCATATATTGCGTTACTGCAGCCGAAAGGTGGGTGGGAGGGAGGGAGGGGGGGGCGGGGTCCAAGGGAAAGCGCGATATTATGGTAGTGAAGGGGGGGGGGAGGTGCGCGGGGACGGGCAGCTGTTGTGAAGGAAGGCGTAGAGCAGCCGGCGCCGCGTGATCCGCCCGCAGTCTCCCGTTCGCCGCTGAAGCATCCGCCATGGCCTCCCGTACGCGTGTGACGTCCTTCTTTTTGGTGCTGGGAATCCTCGCTGTCGCCTCCGCAATCCCCGTAAGTACGGAAACCTTACACAATATTATTCTCACAACACATTCGACGAATACTTTGAGGTAGAATTCAATCACAAAGACATCTAAACATCTGCTTAAATCAACAGAGAAACAAGAAGTACTTATTGTGATATCAACGTTAGAAAAACATACTTCACCGGCCATTTAAATGAAATAATTGCAATTATAATTGATGGTGAAATACATTGCGTCTTATGGAGAAAACACTTATTTTAAAAAAATTACCAACTTTTTAATCACGAAAGTGATGGAAAATTACTTTGAATTGTAGAAAATTTTCCTTGGTATTTTTACATAACTTTTATGTGTAGCTCACCAGACATGTGAAAATGATTTCATTTATTCCGGGGCGAGATGCATAAATGAGGGAACTGTCACACGCTCGGTCGCCATGTTTTTGCATGAATCTCTTTAATACGAGTCAAGCGAATTCTTGATTACTGTTTGTACTATATTATTAACAGGTTGATAGAAATTAAATCATGTTTTTTGACCATTTTTATTCATATTAATGTGTTTTATAACAATTTGAATAAAAATAAAGAATACGATTATACATCTCAATAATTTGACTAACTTGGAGTACTGGTCGCACCTTAAATCACGGAGGTGAGGTGTTTTCTGTAATATTTGCTGATGTTACCATACTAACGATTACATTTTTTTCTACAGCGTGTTTCAATAAAAAATTAAAAGCAAAAATAAAATAGTTATTTCCAACCTCAGTTACAGATTTCAAAAAAAAACAGAAAAACGACGGAAACTGATGAGTATCTTCTAATCCCTTAATTTTTTTCACAAATTTGTGTACCTAATTAAATAATTTGATTCTACTTTATTGCATTTGGAAAATCGGGCGATCAAATCGATTCCACATTCATGTCCATCACAAATCTTTTTTCTTTTGTCAGTAGATCATATTGAATTGAAATATTTTACGCAAAATGAAGCATCACAACTCTGCAGTGATTCTCAAAACAAGTGCATTCTGTTCGAGGGGGAGGTGTGACGTATGAAAATGGTTTTATATAGAGTGATTTCTGAATACTTGTTTAGTAGACTTCAACATTTTCATAATAAAATTTAAAAAATTAAAAAGACTCAAATATTGGACTTTTTTTTACATTCCTGTTGAAACTTCCATTTTCAAGTTGTTTCAAACCATTAATGTCAACAAAAGTGCAAATTATATCAAGGATGTTTTTCTATTAAACAATTAAACGGAAAACCTTAGTGAAAGGAATCTATTTCCGTGTAATTGTAATTCTGACTCGTAACTTTCTATTATACAGAATAAGCAGATCATTAAACTCACCATGCTTAGCGTACTTGTCAATTAAGGAGTTTTGTTATCCTAAAGTGAATTGTCTACCTTCCTCCAGTCCGATGCGAGGAAGGTGGTGTAAATACAGTTTTGACGTGGTTTGGGTCGAGCACGTTTAAAAAAACATCCATTTGAAGAATAAAATAACTTTCAATCATGACACATCAGACATTTACTATAACGCGTGGGTTTGTTTCGAATCCGCGCCCAAGGCTCTAGTCTTCGAACAAGGACAGAATTAGTTACGATCGCGTTTAATATTATCCCAATATATTTTACTGTCCACAGCCAGTCCCAGTGTTGGCTGCATTCTCAGTGATTCTTCTCTCTAAGCGCCTTATTTCTGTTGGCGCGAAGAATCATTGCTTCGCCACAAACGTCGTCGACAACTGGTTTGCACAGTGCAAATAAGTTTTTACATTTGTAAATTCAACAAAAACCTAATTGTGATGTTATAATAATAATTTATTAGTCTGCCAGTGAGCAATGCTCGTTGGCAGATAGAAAAGAATACATACATAATACAATAATACGAAGTTATAAAACAAATAATCAATACCTATAAAAAAATATCTATCAAACACACACACAAACGGAATAAAATGCTTAGAAAATTATTACACATGGTTACAATGAGAAAGAAATTAGATTCAAGAAATTAATTATCTGCATGAGGCTCATATGTGCGTATATTCACATAATACATACAGAAACACATTTTCGCTTACAAATAGTAACAGAAACACACTAATACGTACAAACACGCTCAATATACTCACATATGTCATTACTCCTAACGTCGTTGAAACCATTCTTCTCCCAGATTTTTTTCTTTTCTTTTGTCAGTTTTCTTCTTTCTTCCCTAAAGATTTATGTGTAGGTCCACTAGACGCAGGTGGTAGTGCTATTAGTGCAATTATTAATCATGAATTTCTCTAGGAATATCAACTCTAATTAGAAAAAATTTCCGTAACAAATTGATAACGATATGCATATGTTAGATAAGTGAAATATTGAAAATGAAATTTGGCTAATATTCTACAGATGTAAATAGATATTATAACCGTTTAAATAGTATTGATATAATAAATATTACAATCAAAGTATAAAGTATTTGGATCTTTGATCGGAATTGATGGGATGGTCCGTTGTTAGCTTCCGGAGAGAAAAATAATTTAATTACCACAATAATTAACAGCTTTTAATTACTTTTTGACAATCAATTATTCATTGAAATTACATGACGAACTATTTTTCATATATCTAGTGAATTAAGGCACCACCAAATATAGATCTACTTTCAGAAAATAAAATGTTTAAAGTAATATAAAGAATTGAGAAAAACTAGTAAATTTGGCAAAATTAACTAATTTAGTAAAACTATCATAACTTAGTGATATCGTAATAAGATAACCATTTTCCGTGGTTACAAAGTATTATTGAAGACAAGTAGAGAAACATTTTGCATGGAGATGTTAATTACAGGACAGAATGGACAAACAAATGGTGGATCAGATACCCCAAAAAAATTCCAAAATTTTGTAGGTTTTCATGCACTACAAGACGACCTGAACGATTTGACATAATCCAGAGCTAACAGAATGGGTGCAGGTCATGTGTGCAACTAAACATTATTGAAGTGGGGCAAGAAAGTAATGAAGAAAATTAAAGAAAAGGGAAACTATAAAAAAACATTTTGTTTATGTTACAATACATTTTTAAAGAAGTGAAGTAAAATAATTTGAGCAATATATTTTGCCAACTCTAGAAACCACATTCAAAAAATTCAACAGAATAATATTCTTGATGCTTTCAATTTCTTCGAATAATATTTTAATGTTTTGCCGTTCAATTAAATTTCTGAAAGGAATGTATCTAATACAAATATGATCTATTTAAGTGACTGCGTCAATTTGGGGAGTCCCCGGTGACTTATCTGAATTCCGAATACGCGACATCTCACCGTGGTGATTGCCAAGTACTTGCCAAATGCCGATCACCTTGAACCAATTATGCTCTAGCCAGCTCACTTTACCGAGCATCGAGTCTCTTTAGGAATAAGTATATCAGCTGCAATGCTTCTCAATGGACCTTTTGATTCGGAACTCATTACTTGAGGCTTTTTTTATTGTAATGTCATGTCAGAATGTTTCCTACCAGAACAGGGAAAAAATCTATTCTTTATAAATTTATTGTCAAAAACGCAGTTACACACTGCACATGACCATGAGGCAGATAATAAACTGATTTACTCTCCGGAAGCAAGCAAGGGACCATCCCATCAAGAACCCTAAGGCAGAGGCGAATTAACACTTCTAAATAAAAATAGTTCGGTACATGTTATAATATTATCTCAGTAACAACAAATTTGTATTTAATAAAACAAAAAATATATATTTCAGAAATACGTATTATCAAACTATAGATTATTCGGAAAGTATTCACAGGTTACAGTTTGGTTAATTCCGGAAAAAAACTTTATTTCGGTAATCATCTGCCTTATTTACGTTTTAAATGATTTATTTTAAAAACAAAACTACTTAATATTTTCATTACATTAAAAAAAACTATTTATTTTATGAGAATAGTTATAACGAAAAGTGATGAGACCAGGAGACGAAGTATCATTTCTTAAATTCTATGAATTTACCAAATGGAAGAAAACGACTCGTGCAATACAAATGACAA
>NNCF01126356.1:522503-543722 GCA_002313205.1 Laupala kohalensis | reverse complement strand
TTGAATCCGCCTCTGCCTTAGGGCCCTTGATCGGAATTGATGGAATACGTCCCTTGCTTGCTTCCGGAGAGTAAATTAGTTTATTGTCCTCCACGTGGTCATACGCAGTCTGTGCTGTTTTTGACAATAAATTTATTATTATTATTATTAATACGTTAAAATAAAAAAATAGTTCGTAATACACTAATTGCCACATTGTTATTTATGATTTATTTATTTATACAGCAATTCTTACCCAGTTCCTTACATAGTCAATACCTCCGATTAACTTTTCTTCTTTAATATCCTTTTTTGATCCTCTATCCTTCATTATTCTCAAAAAAGCAGTTGCGAACTGCGTATGACCACGAGGAAGATAATGAACTAAGTTACTCTCCGGAAACAAACAAGGGACCATCCCAACAATTCCGATCAAGGTCCCGAGGGCGGTGGAGGATTATAAAAGAAATTATTTAATAAATACGTACTGTTATCCATTTTCTATTCCAAAAGAAAATGTAGATATTTGTGCAATAAAAAATCGAGATTAATAAAACAAAGGTTTTAATTACATTCCCGTCCGAAGAAAATCCGCCACTACCCGGAGGAAAACCGGAGAAAAACCGGAGAAAAACCCGGGTCACGATACGGCAGAACATTTAAGTTCAACATTGTTGTTTAATCATTGTTGTCTAAACACTTGCAATCGTCACTTGTTTAAAACCTTGTTGGGTTTTATGTTGATTCCTACTATCGCCGGAATATGGTGAACTTGTTTGTATAAGATTTTATTACCCATCTCTATTACTCTGCGTACCATATGCCTATCCTTGTCACAGTATCTTGAAATATCTCAAATTTCTCCCTGCTATTAATCAATTACCATTTTCGTTCAATTTGAAATGCTACGTTGTTGCAAAACAACATTATTACTATAATCTCTTTACAATTTTAATACCTCTCCTACATAATTGTGGCGTCAGAGCTGTTTAATTATTTTCTTATAACACATCACTCTCCTTTTCGCATAAAATCCAAGAATTTCTGTAACTGAGCGCATCAACAACACTTAAGATGCACTTTAGTTATATCTAATGCTATTTTATTTAAGATATTTTTTGGCTGAAATATTATTTCACATCTGAACATAGAAACCAGGGAAATGTTTCATACAATTTTTATTACCAACGAAGGTTGCTCTGAAAATAACAAGGTGAAAGGAAGATTTAACCAATGTATATGTAGCGTAACATTATCAATCAAAGTGAAAGCTCCTTGTTTGCTGCGCAAGTGCTTATTAAGATTTTTCCGCTTACTGTTCGTCACAGTTGGAAAATTGATTCTTCGGTTCGGATCTGAGGTAAGCGCTCGTAGTAAAACGAATCCAAAGAATTAAAATTTGAAGTATTGAAACAATCATCTCGTTTCGACGGCAGAATTCTCCATTGGAAAGTTATTCAGACAAAATATCCGTCATTTGCGCCACACAAATGCCTGCGAGTTACTTTTTGGAAGAACAGGCCCAACGAAATAAAATTAGGGCGAAAACGTTGCAAATATTTTCTTTTTTCACCCTAGGGTCAGGTATGAGTGTTAATGAAATACAAATAGCTGTTAGTTTTTATTTCACACAGAATACTCCATATCTCAAATATAGAAACAAGACTGTTTACGGAACAAACTAGCAGTAAATTAGTAAATATAAATACTACAGTAAATGAGTATTTTACGTATCGAACTCAGATAGAAATAACTGATCGTTTACTTCGCATTTCTTATAAAACATCTCTAAAAATTGAATCAATTGTATAAGAGATTCAAGTTACAAAATTAGTTCTTATAAAACTCTCATGAAACAATAATATATGTTTCTCATTTACAGACCCATATATTCGCATTAAGGACGTATAAGTACGAACGGAAGTGTCACATGTGATAATTATGTCCTGCAGCTTGTAAACAATTTATACGATCTAAATTTGTTATAAAGAGAGTGAAAGAATTACCACATTCCTTCCTTGATCGACAAGTAACAGTTTTTTTAGGTAAATACTTCACTGAACGTTGCGTGATAGTTATTCCCCTTCCTTGGGTCCATTCGTACATTTGCAAAGAGTCAACAGTTTGCATAACTTTCGGTGAAATACCTCGTTACGCGAACTTCGAAAAACTTACGTATTAGGATAGAAGGAAAGTTACCAGAAAATGTTTGATTGATATATATTATGTAAAATAAAGCGATCATTAACATTTCAGGTTATTTCAAATTTCAGGCAAAAAAAACATACACTTTATCCAGAAATAAACAAAGCTCATAGTTAAGACCTCTAATTTTTTTGGTTTTCATTTCACTTTGAGGTTATGTACTTGAAAACAATGTTGTCCGAAGATTTTGTACAATTTTTCTTCTACTATCGGGTCACGTGGATTCTACGTTCCGTGGATTGTCCTTCCGCCTCACGTGACGCAATTGAACTCTGGCGGACACATGAGGAAGCTTCATAGTCGAGTGTCATGTTAGTGTAGATTCACATCTACTTATTAACAGCTAATTTTTCAAATAAATGAAAAATATAAATAAAATAATTGTCAGAAAAACAGTACAAACTGCGTACAACCACGTGGAGGACAATAAACTAATTTTACTCTCCGGAAGCAAACAAGGGACCATCCCATCAATTCCGATCAAGGGCCCTAAGGCAGAGGCGGATTCAAAAAACTTCAGCAAAAGTTCCTAGATAAGATAAAAAGTTAGCTATGTGTTATAATATTAATAGAATACCATTAAATTTGTAATTTAACATAAAAATATTCCTTCACAAGTACGTATTATTATCAAACTATTTTAATTGTTTTAATTAAACGAATTTTAATATTTTTTTTGCTCTTGTAGTTTAACAATATTAACCTTAGTTTGCTTTTTAATTGCAATAACTCTTAAGAAGAGCCCGTTTTCCGATTTCCATGCAACAGACGCTCCTAAGAATTCACTTTCGTGAGTGTATAGATCATCCTTGTGCTTGTTGCAGACGAGGGAGCGGCGAGGTTTGGCGCTGGGCGGAGGAGGAGCAGTGTACCTTCGAGAGAGACCTCTTCGTGAACACGAGAAACCGCAAGACTTGAGCAAAGTGCCGGGGCAACCAGGTCTCGACTACCCGATCTACCACGATGTGCCTCCCACCAGCTTCAGCTGCGACCACGTGCCCGCACTACCCGGAATGTACGCCAACGTGGAAACAGGTTGCCAGGTACGATCTACAGTAACTCTTCACCACGTCATCCAGGGTTCAAATGCCGGTGGGGCCAGAAAAATTTGTAGATTTTCATATTAATCATCCCAGTTCATATAGTTGTGACTACTGAAAAGCCAAACCTTCCTTCCTCTATTCACCTCCTACAGCTCTTACTGTCTCTTACTATTACTAACTACTTCTACTAACTCCTCCACGTGGGCCAAGTTGTTGGTAAACCCATCTAACTTGCCCACCTATACTAATACCTTTCTACCCTCCTACCTCCTATCGCTCCATGTAGATAAGCTTCAATAGCATTATGCTACATTTCCCATTTACAAATATAACAATGTGAATCTACAGTTGAACCCCTGTTGACCGGCCTCGGATTAACCGGCCTATCTGAAGAGAAAAAACAGTTTCTTTTTCTCTCTCTTTCAGCGTATAATAGCTGGCAGGTAGTGACTAAAACATAGATTGTTTGACGGACCTCTGCAGGGTGACGAGACGTTAAGTTGTACAATGAGTTAGCGTTGGTGGTGAGTGGTGAGGGGGGCAGAAGGGGAGGGAGGAGTTCGCGCCAGTTTGATTCCCCCCTCATGTTTATTTATGGATGAACATGTACATACAGTACAATAAAATGAGCTGCAACGATGAGTTGTTTGCTAGTTTATTCGTCATAATATAATAATATTGTAGGCTCTCTTTGAATTAAAACCGATTTATCACGGGAACCTCGGAATAACCAGTCAAACGGGTAACCGGACAGGGTTTACGTCCCGACCAGATCGGTTATGAGGAGTATTACTGTACTGAAATTGCAAATGTACAATAAATTTCTTTCAATCACGTTTCCACGAAGTATATTTATGCAGTTTAACATGTCGGTATACTTCTTTGAAAGACGAATTAAATGATCTCAACATTGCAATGACACACCCAAGCATATTCCAAAAACTATTGAGTAAAACATTTCATAAATTTTTAATATAGCTGCGATTAAACAAACATAATATGTAACCTACAAAACAAATGATTAGAAAAATTAATACAATCTGTTATGATATAAAATTATGTAATAAAACACGTGTACATATAAGTTAGATTTTACATTTTCTAATCCTTACTATACAGCTAATGCGTTAGAACACATTGTGTTCTTAAAAACAGCTTTAATGTTGTTCAAAAGAAACAAAATCCATATTAAAAACAAAAATTTGAAAATTACTCAAAAAAGAAAATTAATCGAAGAAAAGAAATTCACCCAATTGATGCCAAAGAGATGTTCTCAAGTGCTCTTGATATTTCTGCCCACTATCACGAATTTCATCCGCCGTTAAACTATGGTACGTGAGTAATTGATACATATAGA
Organism: Laupala kohalensis; assembly: GCA_002313205.1. NCBI lineage: Eukaryota > Metazoa > Arthropoda > Insecta > Orthoptera > Trigonidiidae > Laupala > Laupala kohalensis. The sequence continues at coordinate 539,138 of NNCF01126356.1, read as the reverse complement.
GTACACTTGACAGACGTGACTAAATAAATAATTCATTAATTACGTTGGAAGTGAGATTCTCCTGAGTTACGATACTTTCTCATTCCGAGATTCTTTTCGCGGTGGCCCTTTATGTGCCTTTTCGCATTAGATTTGATTCTCCTCTCTCCTCTTCTCTGACATTTTGAGGACAAGAAACAGTTAGAAATTACTATTTTAAAATACATATCATCCCAGAAAGCTGCTTTCATATTGATATGTAAATTTTTTGAATTTTTCTTGACCACGAAGAAATCACTTTCCACATTCACAAATTTTGCCTGGTTTGGTCAGTTTTTTTTTCTCGCGAACTCTCCAATAAATAAATTTTGCAAACGTTTTATCGATTTCAAACATGTACTTTANATTCTTGTAGAAAAACGTAGAACATATTTCTCACTCGTTAAGTTGCAAGAACGTAAGAGAAATTGTTTACACTTTTCATAAGATTGTGGTCCATAAAGTGGCGTGAATAAACTCGTACTCACAATGAATAGAAAAGAACCTATTTATGCACAAGTAAGAAAGATTATTAGAGTATAGATACAAAAATATACTTCATTTTAGTGACTTTTAATCCCATGTCATTANAAGTAACAAAGATTATTAGAGTATAGATAAAAAATATACTTCATTTTAGTGACTTTTAATCCCATGTCATTAGATCGCCAACATTGCTTGTTACACACGTTAGTTAATGGAGTAATTATGAGTATTTTTTATCAAATGTGATATAAATATAAAAGGACTAATCTTCACTCAATACGCCTCATAAGCATTCGATGATCACGAATTGGAATGATACTGGATTATAGAATATATTATATTATTCAAAAAATGGATTACAGGATCACTTCAGTCTAGTGAGTTTAGTCCCATTTAATGGTACTGCAACTGCCTATTTATTGAATTAATTAATTTTTTGTGCCGTCGTCATCTTACACAAATTCCATACATTAATTCACTGTGGAATAATGAGTATTATTATCAAATATGATATGAATCTAAGAGAAGACATATTCACTCAACACTAGCATAAGCATTCAATGATCACGAGATAGCATCAAAACGAATGACCGACTAGATATTTCCATTGACTATTTTCAAGCCGATGTGATTAACTTATGCTATCAGAACATGAAATGCCCGCTTTTCCACCATACAATGAACGAGCAAAAATTTTTAATTAAAGGTAGCCTTCCTTTCCCATTCATTATTTGAATAAGAGTAATCGGTATCACCGAATGTTCAAGAACAATATTCTTCCAATTCTTAACTGATAGTTTTAGAGCGAAAATATTTCATAAACTTAAAAGTTTAATTTTTAATAATCATACTTTCACCAGTTTCACTTCCTAAGATACAACAAATTTGTTTCGTTACAATTTCACTATCAATAATATGCTTCAAATATCACGCTAATTTACTTTCATTCTGTTAAAGAATCACTGCTTATCATACAACATTATTTTACAAAAACTCTCCACAAATAAATTTTAAACTTAAAAAAACTAAACACCACCTACTGTTTACTAACTATACTTGAACCAATTTATAATTTATTCAACAATCATAATACAAAGGAATTCATAATTCAAGATCCACAATAACTCGGGTTTTTTACGTATTCCCAACAGAGTCATTATACGAAAAAATGTTTCTGCTCTCTTTTTCTCTGTTTTTCTTGCTGCATCTCTTTTATATGCATCCGTCCTCTTACAAACTACATTATTTGACGTAATTTCCTGAGATTAGGTTACAATAAAAAAATTTAAATTATCTTCGAAATTTCCAACGTTTCTATGTTTGAGATCATCGTATCTACTATATATTCAAAAAGCTCACTAGTACGAAGAGAATTTAATTTTTTAAACTGTGACCGAATCCCAAGAAATGTCAGTTAAATTAACCAGAGGTCAAGTACATACGATTTTATATTACTTTAGATTTGAATAGATATATAGTATTTCTTCTAATCCTCGGCTACGGGAGCCTTGTGTTTAGCTTACGTGAAAGGTCGTGGGCAAACGCCTAAGTTAAACAATTCCGATATAAAACACGCCATGTGCCATGAAATAATTCCCACCTAATTATGTCCAATTAACAGCCCCCTTGTGAGACGCGTGAAGGCAAAGATCGTGACGAAAGTAAACGTAGGTCTCTTTCCGCTCCGACAGACATCAGACACCCACCGCGACGAATGCTGTAAGCAAAGGTGGGAACAAGCGCGGAAATCCTGCCAAGGGGAATTTTCTCACCCTCTCCCCATTCCTTCTTCCGTTTGACATCACCACTTCCTGACTCCGTGCGCCTTCCATTCACCGGTAAAGTCAGCACTAATCTCAATCTACGCACACTTTCTCCTTCGCAATGATTGGCTGAGGAACAATAAACTTGGGATTCCCAAGAGTCTCCGACACGCAATAGCAACGACACGCTTCCTCACAACGACCGGCAACCGGAAGATATTTAAATCATATAAATTATAAATAACGTTTTAAACTCACAACTTCCTAGTACCTACTAGGGGAAATTTGTATTGTTTATAGCCAAATTGGTGCATCGGTAGCGCACCTACGATCACTGAAGGAATCCCGGGGTTCGTGTCCCCCTCCGTGGGAATTTTCACTTGGACGCAAACGACATAAATAAAAAAAGTACTTAATATAATAAAATGGTAATTTTAACTTTCAGTCGGGTAGCAACGATAATTTTCATATCTATATTTTATAACAAGGTAATTTATTGCGTAGTTCACCCACATAGAAAGCAATTTATATTGTTAATACTGGAAGATAAAATCGTTCCAATTAATTTTTGACTAAAACTTTGAAGAGTGTTTTCATTCACAGCGCAGAAAATGTGTATTTACTCGGAGATACAGTCGTTTTGCTTCCATAATATTTCGAATTTTAAATACGATCGGAGATATATAAATGAAATGCAAATTTTTTATGAAACCTGTACCTCGCCATCGGATTCAAGAATATAAATCGGAGACTTAATCCAGCAATTTGAGACGAAGGTCGGTGGGATTCTCAAACAAGTTCTACATCAAAGATGCTTTTAGAGATGATCGGCTTGTAAGTTCAGAAAACCGATTATACAACAGTTTACTAAATAATATAAAAGCATCGTTAAATAAACAATCAAGTGACATTCTAAAAATAGGGGTGTACAAGAGAAATCTGCAAGTCAGAAACTGCAGCATTTGACATCGTAGATATTAATTTACTCTTCACTGAGCACAAATTTTTACTCAAGTACTCATGAATATCTACGAAGGTCAAATCAATGGAGAACGAAAATACCTTCGTGTAATATAAATATTCTACTATTATAATTCAGATCTGTTTCGATTTGGTTGGATCATCACACTTTCTTTGAATCACTAAATGATTTGGACTATTTTTACAAAAAAAAAACATCTTGGTACTGATATAGAAACATTTTATCAGAACAAGGTTTTTAACCTGTCAGCTTTTAGAATTATTTGACGGGGAAATAATTTGATTGATAAACGGTGTTACGATCACGTGTAATGGAACTAGAAAGTGAATTCAATAACTAAAAAACTTACGAATTGAATAGAATCTACAAACACAATTAGATCTTAAAAATGAAGTTAAAAATATTTTATTATATGACTAGTGGTAAACAAATAAAAAATACTATATAAAACATATTAAATAAAATGTAAATAAAATACGAAGCTCCAAAAATAATTTTTTTTTTGAGATCTGGAAGTCCGACTGTGTCTACTACACGTTTTTGGAATCGCTGAATCCGAATCCACGAGATCCATTTAACCCCATCGCGTCACGTTCTCGTGATCTTTTGTTTCATCTGACAACTTATACAACGTCGAAACGTTGTTTTTTAAAGCACAAAATAAATGTTATTCGTCCATAGTGAGGTCGTAAACCTTAAATTATTGATTTATTTTGATTATATAATGAACATTAATAATAGTATGATTTATACTACATATACTATAAATATGAAAATATTATGAATAGTTTTAGCAACAACTACTGTAGTATCGTCGTAGGCTATGGACGCACGTTTCTTGTGTTTGTCCACTTTACAACCTTGAATCGACTATGGCGAGCTGAAATTACTACCCATAGTTGGAACCAAGGGAAAACCGAAGCTTAGAAGCACAACAGAGTGGCCTTGGCTTCTTGACCATCTGCCGCAAGTCACGTGTGGCCGGATTCTCGGCGCTTACCTTAAAAGCAAATAAAGAGCAGTTTACAAATAATATGCATTGCAAGATGAAAAAAAGACTAAACGAAGAAAATGGAAAACAAAGAGAAATTAAAGACACTGACAAAGAAAACAAGTAAAGAAAGACTAAGAAAACAGCGATTTTCGTCAGAAAAAAATAATATAAATTTCTTCAATGTAATGTCATTAAATAATAAAATGAAAAAATATATTGTTTCCAATTTTTAAAGGTACACCCTGTCTCTTCTCAAAACAGAGGATCTGAAATACGAGAGATTTTTTGTTAGATTTTACACTTTTTTGTGAGGTAGTACATAATATTTTTATAATACGTATCAATCACTATACCAATTCCATCTTCCCACAGTTACTGTACTTAATTGTAGTTTTGATGAGCAGTGAAGCTAGAGTCATAATCCTGCGGTACTGAATATCAGTAGTTGAGAAAGAACAAAAAATGGAATTTATTTAACGCAGTGGATAGAAATCTCCTGACAGTGCAAATTTTACGTCTGTACCAGTATGCATGCAAAAATAACGAGGTTCGCGTCAATTGTACATAGTATTGGTCCGGTACATCACCTCTGACTTTCTAACTTGTACATGTAAATTTACACACATATTNTATATATGTATTATAACTCGCAGCTAACTTTTTATCTTATCTAGGAACTTATGCAAAAAAAAATTTGAATCCGCCTCTGCCTTAGGGCCCTTGATCGGAATTGATGGAATACGTCCCTTGCTTGCTTCCGGAGAGTATATTAGTTTATTGTCCTCCACGCGGTCATACGCAGTTTGTACTGTTTTTTGACAATAAATTTATTATTATTAGCGGCGTAGTCTACGTGTAGTAATTTCCTAAATGTAAAAAGTAAGGTCGTATATACCTAATACAAGCATTATTATAACAGGCGTTCCTCCCTTATGGAGTTAAGGGATTGCTTTTTAAACAGCGTGAACTTTCTTTCACAAAATTCAACAGTATTGGTTCAGCGATTGAACTAAAAATTAAATTAAAGTTCCCTGATCAATTCATAAAACCATGATAGCAACTGTACTTCACAAAAAAAAACGACATTGATTCTCTAAAATTCAATCCATATTTTCGATATTTCCATTTTGAATAATGGATATAAACACTACTCATATCGACACGGAATTATTACAACAATATTAAACAACTTTTCTTTCCTTATCAAATATAATACACAAGGAAACATAAATTCACAAGGATATGAGCCAACGCGCAAAATAAATTTGAGAACGTGTACTAATCGCATGATCAAATGAGTCGTTCGCGAATTGGTTCACACACCTGCCAGATCGTAATCGTATTTTTTTTTTCGTTCGCCCGCAAGTCTACTGTTTCCGTTGAAACATGTGAGAGAAAGTAAACTAACAAGTTAGGTTATGAGTCTGGTGATATAATGCAATTCCAATGTATTGAAAGTCCCGGCGCTTTTATGCGTCATTTGCTTTACTACCTCATGCAAAGTAAAACGAGTCCGACGGAATACAGAGCGAAATGTCAAGGTACGCGAGTTGAATGACTTCGTCAGACTGTCGCTACTGTGGAAAGCCTCTGTGAATATCGGAATAGCAAACGGTAATATCGAATATCACTTAATGTACCATGAGTTATAAGTTTCTCTCATTATTATCAGATATACCTTGACACATTCGCATGAAAATCAGTGTTCAAAAGATGTACGTAATCCATATATTTGTGGCTATTGTTAATTCTAAGTTAGAAATCCAATTTGATTCCTTCCAATTGAAGTGAGTCGTGTAACGCTGACCCACTTGAGTGTAGCTCTTCAGATAAATGTAACAATCTGCAATTATACTTGTCTTACACGCATTAAACAATAACGAAAACAGTAGGAAATTTTGAATTGGGTGCGGTGAACATAAAGTCTGAATAGCAATAAGACTAACCGTAAAAAGAAAGAGGGGAAGAGACTTAATAAAAAGTTAACAACGTACGTAGTCATGGCAATGTCTCTAAATAAAACAAACAACGAAACAAGTTCTTTAGTACTCGATAATAGTGTATAATTGGCAGCATATTGATTGGCATGATCAATAAATTGAAAATATTATGATATAGTATCTTTATTATATCGCCGACGTAGTCAGCATCTGCAGGCTCCTTCTTCTGCAGAATATTTTGGCAAACGCTCGATATTACAATGGTACATTTTGTAGCGTTATATCTTATGAATATATTTATAAATAGCTATGAAAGTATTTGTATATCAAGTAAGACCCAGTAATAAATTATAAAGTTTCAATAAAATATAATAATATAAAACTAAACTTCAAGAAGTATAAAAACCGAATGGCTGAACGTTTGTTGAGTGTATATAATGGTGGGATTTTGCATTTCAAACCTCACTTTAAACCTGCATTTCAAACCTTTAAAAATCGTATTATATATATAAATTTCTAGATACAATTAAGTAAAAAAGTGTATTAGAAATGAAAAATTAATAATTTAATGTTATCATATTTGGTATTATTAATAATTCCTTAAAGCTTCAAACCCGTAGAAGGGTTCGTGTTTCGGGGCGTGATTTCAAGATGGAGCCATTCCCCAGAAATTTCACTCGTTTCTTAACATAATATTATTAACATATCTTAACATAATACATCCCTACTTAATGTTAAGAAAAGCAGGACCTAAACATGTGTAACTAGCATGATGTAATCTGAACTTGAGGGACAGAAGGTTGGTGTTAGCTTTTTCTCATTGATAACAAGCTATACTTCAACATAGAAACAGAACCAATATCATCGCCATAAATAGAAATAAAGATTTCGTGTGCTTCCTTGATCGTCACAACTGCTGGGGAATGTTTGTCTGAAAGTAGATGAAATTTATCTTTGGCGGGAATCTATATTTAAGAGGCAATTTTTTTTTTCGTAAATTTTCTTTCTCTCAGAAGAGTATATATGAAATATTACATTGATTTAAATAGCATAATTGAAAACATTAAATATATTTCTTTGACTAAAAATCGTCGTTGTATAAAATCACGAAGAACGTGTCATGCTACAAAAAATATATTTTACATTTATAATTGTGTTACAAAATTATTAGAAATAAACTTCGCAAAAATATTTTTTTGAAACATAAAATAGATGTATTTAACAAAGCATAAAAGTGAATATTGAAGCACGAGACTTTGAAATACTTCTGAGTCTGAGTAGGAGTCGTGACCACACAAGACCCAGAGGCAAGGCTCCACCCCCCTGAGGCTATGTCACTCCACCATTCATCTCTCGATCTGCGACCAGACTTCGTGAAACGAAAGGTCGTTTCTGTCGAGACGCGTGCAAGATCTTTGCAGCAGCAGCAATATGGTGAGGGGGGAGGGGAGGGGGGGAGGTTGCGTCACATGTTGCAGCATCGGCGAAAGCAGCGCCCCGCCCGCCAAAGGTCGAAAGCAAGGCTTTCCTCCCCTCCACTGCATGCGTTACCATTTCACGAGAGACGTCAAACACAGAGACTCCGAGACTGCAACGCGGGGATAGCACACGATCGCAATAAAGGATACGTACGCATAACATGCTTCGAACTCAGACAATTTTAATTAATATTATTTAAGATGTGCATATTATATTAAATACAATCAAAGTTATAGATCACTGGTTTATTTTGAGCAATCACACGATGAGTAATGGCACATATATACTATAGTTGTCGAAGCACGGAATGATACGAGCTGATGAACAAATCAGGAAGATGACCGAATGTTTGCGAGATCCCACTTCGTTATTAATGTTTTAGAATATGAAAAATGATATTTAAAAAAACCCTTTAACTTGCATACCAACATTTGGTAAGCTTGATATTTAACTTTGACTTATACCTTTACGATATTAAACATTAAAGTATATATAATATCATTACTATTTCACCTTAAATGATATAAATATATGTAATACGATTACTTTGTGTATTATAATGAATCTGAAGAGGAAGCAAAACCATAGCCTTGAAACGTTGCTCGACAATGATGTGCTATTACTCATAGTGTGACACCTGAAGATAAAAAAAAGTGATTTATCTGCGATTTTGATTAATGTAATCTGCACATCTTAAATAATATTAATTATTATTATTTTAGACAATCAGAGAGTGAGAACACGTAATATTCACAGACATGTTTCTTCGATCACGAGACCAGAAAGAGCGTTTGGGAGCTTCGTAATTAAACCCCTAGTTGTGAAGAGAATTGCGAGAATAAATCATCCTTCTTCTTCGACACATCGTGTTAATAATAATAATAATAATAAATTTATTGTCAAAAAACAGTACAGACTGCGTATGACCACGTGGAGGACAATAAACTAATTTACTCTCCGGAAGCAAGCAAGGGACGTATTCAATCAATTCCGATCAAGGGCCCTAAGGCAGAGGCGGATTCAAATTTTTTTTTGCATAAGTTCCTAGATAAGATAAAAAGTTAGCTGCGAGTTATAATACATATATAATGTCAATATCTTTGTAATTTAACGCAAATATGTTTGTAAATTTACATGTACAAGTTATAATCGAACTATAATACGATAAGAAGTGAAGTGTTACGTAAAAGAAGTGAAGATAAAGATGCGGAAGAGTAAAAGCATAAATAAAGACGTATGTAATGTCCAGAAATTTCTGAAAAATTGGTTCTTGAAACATTCAACGCCACTTTTATTTCCAGTACACATCATTTAATTCGTCAATATCGGCGTTTCTTGTGTTATTTCATTGGTGTGTGAACATGATAAGTTTTGTAATCTCTGCGGTCAAGGCAGGGATTATTAATACAGTACTTAAAAAAGACAATAAGAAAATAATTACTATTAACGTCCATTATGTAATATTAATAATTAAAAACTTACATTTTATGGATGAATAATATTTTTTTTGTGAAGAGCTCACTACGTTTCGACGTGGATTAAGGCTGTTGTCACGTTATACGTCGTTCTGTTTATTGTTATAATTTGTTATAACTTGATCACCTGACGACGGCGTAAATCCACGTCGGAACGTAGTGAGCTCTTCACAGAAAATATAAACAATATTCGTCCATAAAAGGTCGTAAGTTTCTAATTAATAATAAGAAAATAAAATAAATAAGATAGTAATAAATATTATACCTTTACCCACTAAGTTGATTTCGGTGCTACGTATTCAAAAATCACGATTCCACTTTTCCGCGTTTCTCTTCAGTGGGGGAAATTCATATCGACCGATATTAGTTATCTCAAGAACTGTAAACAAAATGATAAAATATAGAAGAAATGAGGAAACAAAAGAGTCGGAGAATATACGCCTCTGGAGTGAAAAAAAACAACAAATACGCAACAAAAAAAAAAAAACTGGAGAGAGAACGAATAACTACCAAAAATCAATTACAAATAATTTCACAAATAAATTAATTGATGTATCAGGGTGGAAATGTGAGAAAATGAGAAAATTGTTCTGAAAAGTACGTCACAATTATTACTGGACGAGACACATTAGAGGAAAGAGAGAACAAAGGAAATATTTTATTTATTAGTTTATTTATTAGAAATTAGTTTATTGTCCTCCACGTGGTCATATGCAGTCTGTACTGCTTTTTTGACAAAAAAATTTATTATTTTTACACATTCTAGTTCAGTATTACTTTAAAATAACAAATATAAAACAAAGCAACTTTTAAATTTAAAAACATGTGTGGACTTACACGAATTTTTGCAATGGAAAAGACAACATATACCTTTTTTAATAAAATAATGTACTCTATTTGTGTGCCTTCTAAAGCGCGTACATTGAAAAGTTTTTCTTAGATTCTTCTTATTAGTCCCACGAATGTAGAATTTTTAGCAGATCTTTTATCATGTTCAGTGCAACACAATAATAGTACATGCGACCCCCAATACATTCTGGTAGCGATTTACTGGGGGGGGGGGTCAAATTCATATTTATAATAATATTTTGATATTTAAAATCCAAGAGGTTGCAATTTGAAGATACGTGGATTTGAAGTAGTTGGTCGGAACTCAATAACATGATTTGGTGTAAGTATAGTTAGTCAAGGGAAAAATAAAGGGAAGATACAATTTGGTACACACCTTACGTAAGGTCTTCATTTCAAACGAAATATCAAAAGTCCCCATCTATTCGACTTGTGCTAAAAAAAATTTATTCAAGATCAAATGTTCAGAAAGTATTACTTCAGCGATACGTTAAAAAATCACTAGAGAACCAACTGAACAAATTCTTTTTGAATGCTCATTCATAGATTTCTAAAGGACGTGTGTGTTAGTAATGCGTAAACAAAAACACATTCGACTTAACAATATAATAATTTGTTTCAATAAAGATAAATATTAGAGTTCCTTAAAAATAATTACGTATTCATTGAATATTGCTATTGTGGGATTTCGATGTACATAAACAGCTTCAGGTACTTTTCCGATTCGACTTGAGCACCCAGATGGATAAACACGATTCGCTAATTTCACGTGAACCCAGAGGTCAAGGTTGTTTTTCCTCTGTAATAACGAGGTTCACGGAAATGACCCCTCATCTTCTGCAGAAATTACACAAGCGGGAGGCGTTCGCAATCGTACGACGTTAATAATACTTAGACGCACGTGCAATTCCTCACTTATAAACCAAACATCCAAAACTCGTGGATGAGAATGACGAAGTGAAGAATTTCGAAACCAAAACATGACATTCAGTTGAAAGATTTTTAAGGTGTTACGGTTCTCTTTTGGCTGAACTGGGAAAACTTTCCCTTATTTTGTATTTGTGACGCTTAACATACTATACAGTAATGGTATAGTTTGCTCTGGCAAATTCAATTTCGCTTTTCAGTCGCAATTTCTCCCCGTCTGGTAAGATGAAACGAATTGACAATTTTAATAGATAAATATGGACATCAAAAGATCTGACCCGCATCTGCGAGTAATTTGTTTTTAAATGGGAATGAAAGAGCACAATTTGAACGAAAGGAAGCAATTCAACGTCACTGTCAAGTTACTTTTGACGAATGCCGAGGGGATCACGCTTTCGTTTCTCGTGGCATGTTATTTTTTATTATTGCATTATTCTTAACAAAACCTATTAAAATAATATATAATTTATTTTCGTTTATGATTAGATTTTTCAACAGGATAGTTTTCAATAAAATATAGTTTTGGAAATGTACGCTTCAACCATCGGAAACAAACCTTGTTGAATATAAAGTTACAAGATTACATTCGAAGTGTACATATTTCTTCCGTGTACCCTACGGGTGGTGTAGTGGTTAATAGCCCTGCGATCAAAGCAGGAGTCCCGGGTTCGATTCCAAACTCGTCGCCATTTTCACATGACCGAAAGTCGTCACTTTCGAATTAATGACAAGGCAGAGAGTGGTATGTTTATGGATAAAATGGGGTAGGTTGTAACCCCATAAACCTCTCCTTAGCTACATCACGATTTACTGAGAAAAAATGTGAGGGGTGTCAATTTGTGAGTAGTCGGATTGTAGATTGAAGTATTCTCGTGTTTGAATAGTACAAGGGATTGAATTCACGATATTAGGCTACATCTAAAGAAAGAAACCGGTCTCACTCTTCAGTTAATGTTTTAGAAAATGTACTCAGTTCCCTATTTCGCCGTCAATATAATATCCGAAAAGTTCCAATAGGAACACGTAGAAGGTAAATTGAGAAGTGCAACGTTTACCAAAAATGTACTCAAACGGATGTTTTAATAATTTATCAAATGAGAGACTGAGCAAACAATCACGAATTCAGAATAAAAAGTGTAAGAGAATTAAATATACATTTTACATATTTCAAAAATTATTTCCAAAAAACGTTTCTCAGCGCACATTAGTTTAGTTAGTAACAGTGTAAGAGTTTTGAAGTGGTATGCCAATTAATTCGAGCATTCCAATAATCTGAAGTGACTTGAATATTTATTAAGACATATTTTGTTGAAACATATACCGAACAAAATACAAACATGACCTAATTCACTCAAATAGCTATTGACATAATAAAAGGATAAAATACAAAATGTATTGTGCGTGCTTTCTCAGAACTAATTTTTTAAACTCATCTTTCCTACTCATCTTTTACCCAAAAATATCCTAAATGAAAATAAAATAAAAAACATTATATAATGCCTGAATAGTCCCTTACAAAACGTACACTTTACAGAAAAACGTAAAAAGTATCGATCTCATCAATTAATTCTGCATGATTGTGTTTAATTAAAATACCTGAATTGAAAAATATTGTGTATCTTAAATTTGATTAAAACATGAACGTCTAGTTACTGTGTTAAGTTAGATTCAGATTATAATATACCTTCTATTGGTCAAATTCCATTTTATATACTAGAATGAAAAATCCTTCTTCGATTTTTCTCATAAGCACATTTCTCCCAACTCTGTCATTTAATACCTGAAAATAATAATTTTTTTTCAGCCATTACTTCAGCGTCTACAGACAACGTTAGTAATTTAATTACTTGGTGTATATCCAGTCGCAGCAAATACCATCAAACCTGATGTTCCCTTTATCATAACATCCCTGGCATGTTAGATAACATTTCCACAAAAAACAACTATTTTAATATCTAATTCATCATTTAATTCATTTATTATTAAATTTCGGAGAGAAAAAANATTTTCTTTTCCGCTGAATGAAAAATGGTAAAGCTCATAAAAGTGAAACACAAAACATTTATACAGTCGACGTCCAGGTGAAAATTTGCGATGAACCGAGAATCGAACCCGGGATATCCTGAACTGTCCGCAGATGCGCTGTCCACTGCACCACCCGCCACGACTCTTCAAGACCGTACACAACTTTCACCTGGCCTGCTCCGGAGAACGTGGGTCACATCCCGTGAGAGTCGAGACGGGTGGTGTAGTGGACAGCGCACCTGCAACAAGTACATGGGGTACCGGGTTCGAGTCCCTGTCCGTCGCAACTTCCACCTGGACGTTGACTGTATAAATGTTTTGTGTTTCACTTTTATGAGCTTTACCATTTTTCATTCAGCGGAAAAGAAAATAAAGTTTCTAGTACGTTGTAATAGGAGAACAGTATCAATCACTGTGATGATTTGGTTGCTTGTTGCAGGCCTACCACGTGTGCCATGACGGACGTGAGGGTCCTCAAGGCGCCTCTTTCCTCTGCACCAATGGGACACTCTTCAACCAACAGGAGTTCGCTTGTGATTGGTGGTACAATGTGGACTGTGCGCAGGCACCCACCCTCTACAGGTAATGAATACACATACCTCCCTTAAGGTAGTATGTACCTGTTATTAAATACCATGATTTTCTTATCAAAGAAAAAAATCATCACCTATGAAGCTGTCGAATAAAATTTGGAATTTTTTGTTGCCAATATTTGAATTAAACCTTCTCAAAATTGTATAAGCTCTTGCGCAGTCTCTGAATGGACTATCTTTCTATAAATTCTAATATAATTCTTATTGATCTTTGTATAAAAAACTATCGCCCCAGTTAACGATTTAATAATTTAAAAAAACAGAACGAAATTTGCCATTCCTTTCTGGACAATTACGGCAGTTATTCAAGGAAACAGTCACAGAACTTGAGAATTCTAGTCAAACTAGAGTCTATTATTTAAATAGTGCTTCAATTTAAATTTTATAATTAATGACTCGCTGTTTTTATGCACCATAATTAATTAATTTCTGTAATAATGATAACTTCATTAAATGTTTCGTAAATGTTTCTCATTTTGATGAACATTAAAATCTAGAAAGACCATTTTAAAATTTTTTCGTCATCCAAAACCATCTCCAACATCTTAAAGACATGGATTATTTAAAGTAAAACGAATATATTAAAAAGACTTTTTTTGAGTATGCCTATCGCGTGAATTGTATCCGAATCAAAAGCGCTGCCGTTTCTAACGAATTTCGGTCTTTATTGTGCGATAAGTCATATACTAATTTATTTATTATAGACTATAATGATAGTATTTATTAATGTAATGGTTCTAATCCACAAGAATGGACGAGAAAATTTTTGTGTCTCAGATTAATTTGTGATTTAAGTAGATTAATAAAAGGATAACAAAAAACTCGTATGATGCTCATGACTTACTGCGACGAAGAGACGGGGGACAAAAAATAAAAGATGTGTTAAAGCAGCGGATCTAATTAAACCAGGGATGCAAGTTCGAAACCTGTTTGGAAATAAAAAATTCGCTGAACACGGAGTGTTTTTTTTCCATTTCTGAGAAAGCGATTTTGTATTTTTCTTAATGATGAAAAGTTTGTGAAAGCGCTTTTTCTTTCGTTTTCAGCCTGAACCTGGATCCCATCAAGAACCCGTACGCGCCGAAACCCAAGCCGGAAGAACTCCTGCTCCACTGAAGTCTCTCGCACAAGATCGGATGGTCACGCACTCTTGCGGCTACATCAAGAACAAACTCAGAATCTACGTGCTCTCACGCCTACACGTACAACGTCTCGAACTGAGTTTAACTTCTTAGTGTCATGAAATGCATTCAATATTATGACAAGAAATACCAGAATGATGGGAGAAAACGATTACCATAAATACTAAATCTCAACAGAAAACACATCATACGGACAAACAAACTGTTACTATGTAGATTCAGCATTTTCATTTTTTTTTGTATTTATTTCATACTGACATTAATTCCATAAATGTAGATCTTTAGGAATTATCAATTGATGTAAATTGACTCAATAAATACTCTTACCAATTGTATACACCCTGATTCAGTTATTTCTATAATTCATTGAGAAGAAGAAATTACTTTAATTACGAGCGAAACGTAGTACACGAACGCGAAACTTCTTCAAAGGGCAAATCCCCTGTCCTTAACAAACCTTAATATATTTGGCTCAAATAACCACTCTTCATTTATGTAATATTCAGTAGCGAACCACGTGAATTAACAAGTGTTTTAGATATCAACTCTCTATTTTTTAAATAATTATGAACTAAAATTAAGAAACGAATTAATTACACAATCCCACAAAAAAAAATCTGTTCCAGAGACCTAGGTATATGGATTCGACGTATTTTTTGATGCTGAAAACGATGCCGTTGCCCCCAGAAAGATCCATCGTGTCAATTTTTAGTTATCGCCGAATTCCCTCAGCAGGTTTTAATGAAAAAATGGCAATCGAGAGGGGACTTAGACTTATGGGTAATCTGGTGTTATGTAAAGTTTTGTGTAAAATAATGCAATTTTAAGGTCGTTTATTGTTATGTAAGAATTGCTTTACCCTATGCACATACAAAGTATTCGAAACATACATGATTTGTATTTTGATAATACGGAGAATTTTATGATTGGCTCATGGGAGCCTTGTTTCCTCTTATTAAATGTTGAATAATTGGAACAAAAGATTTCCGGGAGAATACACGAAGAAGAAAATTGGTCCAAGTGCTGACACTTGGGGGACACCGCTATGAAAATTGGGAATCCCCGATAATTTTATTTAAACTTTTAATAAATCCTAGTACAACTAATGTTCTATTAGCTTTCCTTCGTGTTTTACAACAAGGCATATCTCCACGTAACTTGTAAAATTGCTTTTTTTTAAATTAAAACCTGCTGAGGTAATTTGGCGATAACTAAAATTTGACACGATGGATCTTTCTCGGGACAACGGCATCGTTCTCAGCATGAAAAAATACGTAGAATCCATATACCTAGGTCTCTGGAACAGATTTTTTTTGTGGGATTGTGTTATTGATGTAAATGCTCAAAAGTTGGTCTGTCAATACTGTACAGTTTTGTATTACAGATTTTCTGTTTTACTATCTACTTCATAAATGTTACCTACCTATATCGTGTGATTCTAGAACGAAAAGTGACCTTTATCCTTATCCCATTATTGTTAGAAAAGTATATACCTAGTTTATAGGCGAAGAAAAGTCATTACGAAAAGTGTGAGGCTTGGTCTTCGACGAAACTCAAAACTACAATATTCAAGTCAATCGATGCACAAAGATTTGGGTTCGGAGAAAGTCGAGAATTAAAATTAATTTTATCAAATTCGTTTAATTTTACTGTTTTTGAGGTAGCATAAATGTTGTGGATAGTTACAAGGGAATGTTTATTGTGTTAAGTATTTTTAATTTCCGATCACAGTGTGTGTACGGGAAGTGTTGTATTCGGTCGTAAACAAGTTTTGAGATCTCTTCGGATCTTTGCGAAACGGATCCAGGGGAGACTTTTCAAATTTTGGCGATGATGTCCAATGTATGTGTGTGTCTATGTGTGTGTGTGCGTGTAAGTTAAGAATTTCGTTACCCCGATTACTCACGAACAAATTGATGTAACGAAATCAAACTTAAGATTAGATTTTGAATGAATTGGGAA
>NNCF01126356.1:484849-522439 GCA_002313205.1 Laupala kohalensis | reverse complement strand
CGTAGAAGCATTTTGATTGGTCAGTTAATTCTGCTAAGTACAGATTGCTAAACCGCATTCGTGTACATCGCACCGTTTTCGAGATACAGCAAAAATTTATTACGCAAAAAAGGAGTTGCAGGTGCTTTCTTTAAATTTGTCAAGATGGCTATTGCAAAGAGTTTAATGTGGAAGATATTTCATGCAATCTATACTTTAATGAGTAATTCTAATTTTTAATAACGGATCGATATATCCGAGGATTGGTCATCAATAGAGAACTCGTTTTACGTCAACGTTTCGGCAATTTATTTTGCGACACGGAACCACTTCATCGTCAATTACCGCCGGCCACGACGGTGTGATCCACGTCGTCACGTCGACCGACTAATTCAATTCGCTAACTGCAGTAATCACACAAACAGTGACGCGTTGAAAAGTGATACAATTATGGTCAGATATCGGTGAGGCGAAACTAGTATTCATTCTTAAGAAAGAGTGAAAGAATTATAGTACTTTCCCCAGATTAGCTGGCGTCTTCGGTCCGAAAATGTCGAGTATCAAACATTTGGCACAACGAATTCGACACATTTTCCCTCTCGATATTCGGCATTTGTCGGACCGAAGATGCCAGATAAGCAGGCGAAAGTACTACCTGAATAAATATTTTTTTAAGTAGACAAAACCCCATCTTTCATTTATTCATAAAATTATAGTTCAAGGCAATTGTTTACTCGGGAGCTCTCTTCCAATGCTCTGAAACGACAAGAGTAGCGGCACCTGGGAGATTGTTTTTGAATTTGAGTTCTGAAATCCTGGCCCGGGATTTTCTCCGTTTTTCCTTTGGGTAGAGGTGGATTTCTTATACAGGTTCTCTAGGCTTTGTCTAGGGGCGTGTTTATTGTAACAATAAATCGTGAATTTAATTTTTTTTCAACTCTTATGATTTTTAAACACTATACTCAGAATAATCTATAGTTCGATAATAACTTGTACATGTAAATTTACAAACATATTTGCGTTAAATTACAAACATATTGATATTATATATGTATAGAATAATCTATACATATATATGTATAGACATTATATATGTATAGAATAATATATATGTTAGAATAATCTATAGTTCGATAATAACTTGTACATGAAATTTTTTGTGTTACATTACAAACATATTGACATTATATATGTATTATAACTCGCAGCTAACTTTTATCTTATCTAGGAACTTATGCAAAAAAAATTTGAATCCGCCTCTGCCTTAGGGACCTTGATCGGAATTGACGGGATGGTCCCTTGCTTGCTTCCGGAGAGTAAATTAGTTTATTGTCCTCCACGTGGTCATACNTGTTTTTTGACAATAAATTTGTTATTATTATTATAGAAACTGATACTCTTTGGAAATGTTTTATCTCAGTCCGAATACCTACGAAACTGACGAAAGGGTCGGGGATGCGTCGCAGGCTGCGGGAAGACGAGGGGGAAGTGACGTACGAGTTTTGGGAATCGAGGCGGGTGGTACACTTGTAGTTCACCTGCAGCTAAAGCTTCCCCGTCCATCGTCATATGTTCACCTTCCCGTAGATAATATAGTACTTGATTGACATTATTTACGTCTGCAATTNTCTCCCCACAAACCAAGACACGTTCCATATCGCTTAAAAACTTCAAAATAGCTCACATCAAATGCATTTTATATTACAGCGCTCTAACCCATAATAAGATACTAAGGAGCATTATATGGCGTCACATGATACACAACATCAAAACCAAGAGGAACTTCAGGAGTTTACAAAAACTACATATTACTCATCGGGGTATGTTTGGACAATTACTTTTCAAACTCCTTCCTGAAGATTTAAGTGTAAATTAATTTTATTTACAAAAAAGCAGTTGCAAACCGAGTATGACCATTTGGGGGATAATAATCGAAGTTACTCTCCGGAAACAAGCAAAGGGACCATCCCATCAATTCCAATCAAGGGTCCAAGGGCAAAGGGCGGATTTAACATTTATAAACAAAATTATTTAATAAAAACGTACTGTAATCCCTTTTATCATTCCAAAATGTGTTGTAGATACCATGTGCAGTAAAATTCGAGATTAATAATGAAGAAAAGTATGAATGACATTCCCGCTCATAAAAAATCAACCGCTATTCGGAGGCAAACCGGAGAAAACCCGATACAGGATGGGGCTAGAGAGATAATGAACAAAACTGTGCCAAGATTGCGTATAATTAGAAATAGACTTATAATAAATGAAGAGGACTAATAACGCCAATGAGAAAAGGAACTTAATTAGTATCTAGAGTACTATAACAATGGCACGATAAAGTACGAGAGGTAAGTTTATATTTTATGAAAAATTATAGAAAAAATTAGAAAATAAAATAGTAATTTTTATTAAGGAAAATTATAGAACAGGTATAGAAAACATACGTTTTATCTTTAACGAAAAATTGGTGAAATAACGCTCGATGATGAAATGATACATAGTAGTACTAAGGGGAGGAAGGAAGGTAATAAGCAAATTAAATTATTGGTGGATGTTATGATAGAAAAAAATTAAGAAAAATAATGTATTCATGTTTGATAAAAATATTATAATTACGCTCTAAAGATAAAGTTTGGTCTGATCCACTAAAATAAACTACTGAGATATAACTGAACATGAGACTGAGTTCAAATTACTGTTATCCACATATTATGCTCTAGCAACAAAAAAAATTCGTTTTCCGTCCTTGTAGCTTACCAAAATGCTCAACAGGTTTCAGCACCATTGATTCAGATTTGAATACAGACTCATGAAAAACATTATATAAGAAATATTGGAAGAAAATTATCCTAAAAATTTCTACGTACGTCTATTTATTTTGAAAGTCAAGCTGGTTGAAGTAAAACCGTTACCATCTAGTTATTTGAGCAATTTGGATTACAAAACCCTACGCTAAAGTCATCCGGTCAGTGCTGCTCTCTCACGGAATATATGAATCACTCTCTGAACTCCCATTAACTCCAGCGGTTTCCAACAGAGTTCACTAGCTGAAGCTTAATTAAGCTTTCATTTCAGTCATTCTTGTCATAAAAATTGTGTACGACCTTATGAAACCTAACATTTACGTATCCGCCTCATAAGACAGACAATTCAGCAAAGCGTTTTCATGTTATAATCAACTTCACGAATATCATTCAAAGATAAGTATAATATTAATTTGAACGTTCTAACACAACGTCACATAGAGTCAATATGTGCAATACACACAACATTCGTGCCTGACACAGTTTTACAGTTCATAAAATGTGATGTGAATTACCTGAAAAATTAAATTGAACGTAAAAGCAAATTTCGAGACAAACGAGTCGTGCTGACTATGTAGGTACCGCAGCTATTATGCTTACTAGATCATCAGAAAAAAATAGTAGGCTCCAGCACTTGATATTCTCATGCCACTTAAAACAATTAATAATGTTTTAAAAACGTTTTGAAAACCGAGCAACAAAATTAACAAAGAAATTTTTTAAATTTTATTACATTCCCATTTTTTTAAAATTTAGAATAAATTTTTAGAATAAAATAATTTAATATTCTTAACAATTTATTTTTTGTGCTTTATATCCTTGACTTATTACTTATGTTATATTTTACTTTATGTATACTGAAAATGCTAAAAAACTAAGCTTGCGAAATATTATCACAAGAATAAAAAGATGTACCAGTAGACAACGCCACATCTTTCATTTATTCTTCTTAACACTTATCCTAGTAACACTTCACCCATATCCAACTCTGAATGGTTGCTGAGTAAATTCTGACAAAAAATGGTGAATCTAGATGGATAGAGAAGGAAGTAGAAATTTAAAAAATATCTTAGCATAATACTCTTAGCGGAACTTTAGTTCTCTTCGTGTTAATTTATGAAATTCATCTAATTTGTCCTAAAGTCTTCATATGAAATACTCTTTAAATTTATATAGAAAAATAGTGGAGCAAAACCATTGCACTTTATACTTTCTCATATACGTTTCTCCGTCTACAGCGTGGAGTGAGAAAAATTTCTCTAGCGAAAGGTCCTCTATATTTTGGTCGCCTTCCAGTGCTCTATTCGTAGTCAAAGTCACTAGTTGAGCCTATTATTGCCTTTTATTTGAAATTTGAAATTAAAATAAATATTTAGAATATTATTTCAAAACATAGCGGCATATAAGCCTTAAAAATATCGTTAAAGTGTTATGTAAATTTAATTTCGTTGTAGTCAGAAATTTATGTATTTTCGTATCTGCAGTGCGTTTGCTGTCCTCCTACGTATTTTATCATTATCATATCTTTCATTTCAGTTTACCAAAAGTGTATCCTACGAATAGTGTATCCTATGTCTGCTTGGTCCATTTACACTGTTAAATATTATTCAAGCTTCTTGAAACCGTAAACTAAGGTGCAGGTGTAGCAAACAGAAATCATTTTACTGCGTCTATACTAAACTTTCAAACGAAATACCGCTAATGCGGATGCTATGGATATTAATTGTACTCTACGTACAGAAAATTAAACAAAATCGTTGGAGCCGTTTTTCAGAAACATTCAAAAGAGTACTTTGACCTGCATGTGAAGTACCCTTTGTTTTAAAGTAGAAAAATAGAGCACGTGCATTAGCAACAAGTAAATTCTACAGTAAATACGAAATGTAGATTCAATTGATTTATCCATTTACTCAGAATCGCTGCACGCAGACGGACGTTGTGCCAAAAACCACTTTTTCAGAATCAGGGATCGCCAAAACGGATATTTCCGTCCAAATCTCGCTTTCGAATTTTTTCACGATTACAATACTTTCTATATACTAATGAGAAATGAGAAAGTTAAAGTTAAATTCATCTGACGCAAAAAAAAACACGAACAAATTCGACTGGAGATGGCCGGACAAACAAACATGGAGCAGGAAGGGACAATAAGATCAAGAAATTGACGCGCAAAAATTCTACAAAAAATGGAAATGTTCAGTTCTGTGAATTAATAAACCTCGCATTTTTTTTAAATAGAAATTTTTATTGAAGACACTTAAAATATCACACCAACGATTAGACATATCGTGTTTTCTGCGGAACATAATTCCTCCTCCTGTTACTGTGGAACACAGCCAAGTCTACCAAAAACCTACAATAAAACGAGGCCAGTGTAATTCATCCTCAAGGTCATCTGGCGTCATCTTCTGACACTTTGTACTATTTTCGAGATAAATCTTAAAAACCGATTGTGAGAAACATTGCGGGGCGATAATTTTATCACAGCGTCCATCACTTTAATTAAAGATAATAATTCAAAGATCTCGAATCATCTTTTCCGTCATTGCCATCACTTGCGCCATTGTTAATGTTAATTAATTTACGAACTAGTTACGAACTAATTTATTAATATGTCTCATAACTCATTTTTCAAAATTCTTTTAACCCATTTTATATAAATCTTTCTGTTTTTTCTAATTACTTTATCTTAGAATATTAATATAAATAATATAACATATACTGACAAAATCGAATATTTCGAGGAAACAAAAACCAATGTAGGAGTTATTATATACGATGGTTTTATTCTACATCAGAGATCAACAAACGTGTTTGTTTCGTGGACCACTTGCCTTTTTTTCGGTTTTGGGTGGACACCCTGCTTATTTAATATTGAATTTTTGGAAATTCATCAACTTCAAATGTGTTTTTGACAGCTGGTAGAGTGCTACTCACTTTCAAAGATTTAAATTTCTAACACTAGGGTGAAAAACAAACAAAAAAACACACGTTAATTTGTATAATTTATTAAATGAATTCAAATTAATCCCAACGAAATTAAAATTTAGTTTCTGTTACATAAAATAACTAAGCAAAAATAAATGCTTTTAGTGGGAGGGATGAACCTGTTGCTTTCATAACAAATTTTCAATATTTGGTATTAATTTTAGTTGCGTTTAATATCGAATCTCCTCGGTCTGTGATGTCCAAGCTGTTTCTTTTTGTTAGTAGATTGGCGCTGAAACCCCTTTCCACAAAGTATGAAGACGGAAAAGCAATTAAAAAGTTTCTCACGAGAATTCATATTACGGAATAAGTAACAGGTATGACACACACATGACATATGTACACTGTATGTGGATCATTCCATTTATGGAAAGCCAAAAGTAAGGTAACGACGAGCTTAAATGAGATCCACTATCGTGGACCCCTATTTACATCTCGTGTTCCCCAAATTTTGTGTTCCGCTGACATGGATCCCTTGCAAGTCGTTGTCGATACTTAAAAGTATTTTTAAGTCAGTTATAATATTTATTATCTTTCCTACTTTGTTGGTTTTTTTCCTTTTAGATCGGGCATGTCTGTTGGACCGTGAGAATATAGGTTGTTTATTTCTTTCACAGAACTAAGCAGATAAATCAGGACTTATCGAATCAACTGATTTCTCGTAAATATATTTTAATGCACTCATACTATTCGGTTTAAGAAAACTCACCACACACGAGTTCGGTCAGTCGAGAAAGGAAAAGGAGTATCCTCATAATTCATCACGTATATTCATCATAATCAAAAGCATATTTGATTGGATAAAATAATTGGTATAAATGATACAACAAGAAGGGGAGTGTACATCTCATCCTGGTCCGGGTTTTTCTCCTTTTTTCCTTCGGGNTTCTCTAGGCTTTGTCTAGGGGCGTGTTTATTGTAACAATAAATCGTGAATTTAGTGTTTTTTCAACTCTTATGATTTTTAAACACTATACTCAGAATAATCTATAGTTCGATAATAACTTGTACATGTAAATTTACAAACATATTTGCGTTAAATAACAAACATATTGACATTATATATGTATTATAACACCTAGCTAACTTTTTATCTTATCTAGTAACTTATGCAAAAAAAAATTGAATCCGCCTCTGCCTTAGGACCCTTGATCGAAATTGATGGGATGGTCCCTTGTTTGCTTCCGGAGAGTAAATTAGTTTATTGTCCTCCACGTGGTCATTTTAAGTTTGTACTGTTTTTTGACAATAAATTTATTATTATTATACTTTGCAGATTGCTTAAGCCAACGTTGATCACCGTACATACTCCCATTATGGAGAACGTGACGTGTATCCTTGCACGGAGAACTTAATTACTGATTCTGCTAATTGGGGGTGAACTCTAATGAAACGAACTTGACGTAGTAAAACGCTTCGTATTCCCATTACAGACGAGAGAGGCAACCATTCCACGAACACACAAGCACGTGATGTCGTCTGCGTTTTCTCATTAACAATCTTTCAGTGATTTAAGAAGTCTTAGATGTATCAAACCCAAATTTTTGCACATAAAAATCAAGAGTATTTAGTTATTTATTTATAAAGAGGTGGAACTATTCACTGACATGGCAATAGTGGCACGAGTTCTTAAGGGGTAAACTATTCGCCTGACAAAAACACAGAAAGGAACAGATTACAGAAAATTTTGCCTTGTTTTTTGATGTAATACGTTTTTTACCTATAAAACACGCGTGGTTTCGGAAATAAGCAATAAAAATGTGATATTTATGTTCAGTCAGCATTTTCGTAGTCGTGACCAGCATTTCAAAAAACACAAAGAGGCACAAAGTCACAGTATTTCCATAACTTTAAGACAAAAACGTCCAAAATGCTGGAGTATGCATTCAGAGTCTACACTTATGAAAAAGAGAACACGTACCTGTTGTAGGAAATGATTTGAATCTTCTTCTTCATATTTCCTGAACATTCTCGAGGGGACAAAGTTGATATTTATAATGAGCGCCCTCACAACTTAGGGCCCTTGATCGGAATTGATGGGATGGTCCCTTGCTTCCTTCCGGAGAGTAAATTAGTTTATTGTCCTCCGCGTGTTCATACGCAGTTTGTACTGTTTTTTGACAATAAATTTATTATTATTATTATTATTATTAACTAGTATCGTAAGTCCCCAATCACATCCTGGAGATGTACATGGATTTGTTTAATGTGATTCCGTAGCTGACTCTAAAATATATTTCAACATAAATTGAGAATCTAATTTGTTGCGGCGCATAACACAACCCTGCTGTTGCAAATGTCGCCATGTTGCAACTTATTTGCGATGCGCAACTTCTGGTCGCTTGAAATGTAATTTTTAGAGAAGTTAACCAAGTTTCATCAACACATACTTACACTACGTACGTCTTTTGTACTTTTGCTGTTTCCGAATGTTTTCGTAATAATCACAAAATTTGTTTTAACGGCGCAAAATTAATTTTACAGTAATTGGATTTAAGGGAATCATCTTTCAAAGTTTCAATGGTTTGTACGATTGTTGCGGAATTTTAAAATTTAAAAAATGGCTTTATACAAGTGAGAAAGATGCATCATAAACACTTCAGAATTTTCCTTATCAATGTAGGTGTTGTCAAGAGAGGGTTACGGGGGATCAGTTCCTTCCCGTTCCCCGAAATTAAATGAAATTTGTCCTTTTCGTTTTTCTTGTAATATTTTATGTGCATACACACAAACATATGTATATATAGCTTACGTATAAAATATTCCCACAAATATGCATGTATAATATACGATAACATTTTATTTACATCTTATATACAAGTAATAAACTCGTGAAATAAATCCTCGGTATGCTACTAGTTTTTTCTTCTTTACGGGACAAATATTAATGATTTGTTCGTGAACTCATTTGAGCTATTTCTCGAGACAGGTACATGTACCTAATCGTTTCGTTAAGAACTGGATTCTTCAGACCATTAAAACAACTTTCAAACTCCTCAACATACCCATACTTCGAAATTCATTGGCAAAACACGAAGATAAATCTGAAGTGTATTTAGATAATTCATCGGTGAACTAGTGACAATTTCATAATTTCATTATCCTTTTTGTATCGTACTTGTAAAATAGTGGAACAGAAACTTATCGAGATTATCCAACAGACAGAATACTAAATGATCATCTTACTGTATCACATTAATAAATACACTGCAGCACAACTCCAAATGAATACATCGGAGATACAATAAAATATAACTTAAAGAATGTCAATGACTTAAATTATCGAAATCAAAGATGCAGCGAAAATTTAATAGTCAATTTAATCTAATGCAACGCTCTTCAGCCCTTGGGTCATTTTCCTCACACTTTCGATCGATCCATCGATCCATCGATCAGACCGGATGCACGCGATGTCGTTTGGCAAAATGTTGCTTAACGAGTTAAACGAATCGGTCGCATTTATTTATTTATTTGTAACGCGATATGTTCATTATTAACAAATTTACATTAAACAAAGCTGGAAATATTAGTTAGAATATCTTTATTGTTTTAAGTATTTATAATACTTAATTGTGTTCAGGAGATTATTGATGTAAGGTTATCTGTTGCAATCAAATCACATTTTACTTGCCAACGTTTCAGAATTATATAATTCCCTCATCAGGGCTAGAAAGAATGACAAGAATCACAAGATTTATGGTCAACTACTACAATTGTACACAATTATCTATAATGCTGTTACATACCTTGTAATGTATCCTTAATCTAACATCTTAGAAACCATTTTTACTCATTTCCTTACTTCTCATATTCTTTTCCCTTAACACAACGTATGATACAAACATTATTAACTACAAACACTACGTGGGTTTGTTTACAGGCAATCGTCAGTGTTACCACCTATACTGTACTAGTTCATAATTTGTCAATACCAACATTGTAATCTCAACTTCATATTAACATACATTGATTATACATTCAGAAACCATCCAACACTAATAACAACGTACAGACATATACGATATTAATAATAAGAGTAAACAATTGAAGGCAAAAAAATTAATAAGAATAATAATACAAATTAGTACAAAAATTATTACCTATTGATTATATTGATATACCTTACCTCAATATTCTCCTGCATAGTGTATTTTAAGCAAGAACAAGCATGGTAATAATACCTAATATTAAAATAACAGGTTTTCATATCGTAATATACGACGGGGTAATTCCGAACACAATTATCCATATTCTCTCACCATACAGCGACACCAAGCATCAATTCTGACAGCTTAGATTTGTAACTCGAAGTTATGCTTCCCAACGTTTGATGAAAAATGTGATGTAAGATGTATTATAACTCGTGGACTGTGCTGATCTCATGTTTTGCACATTATCAGTTATTCCGGTCATTGACATCAGCTGAACTGATAATTATCGCGTGAATCGAGTCTACTCCACATAGAATAAAATCACATGTCCGACAATATCGCTAAGTAGTAAAAATAAGGTCCCATCTACCTCCTCTCCGGACAAAAGTATAGCCGAAGGTATGATAATTTCCGGATCGTGGACATCAGGGAGTCCGAATTTCATGTGAAGCATTAAAAGAATGTTTGCTATTGAAAATGATTGAGGATACAGAGACGGATAATCCATGTTGTCCGTGTCGTCCTTTCCGGTTATTTCAAATAACTCTAAAATCTTGGGATCTCTTTCTACCCACGCATTGAAGTCACTGATCACATTGTTCCCAGACACATCTGGATTCATGATGTTTACATTGGCACTTACAAAGGGAATAATTTCGTTACACGACTAACATCGATTTCATCTAATTTGCTTCATCTCCCTTTCGAATTAATTAGATGGTTGCAGCAGTGTCAGAAAAAGAACTTACATTGCAAGAATATGAAATTTAATATCTTATGTGTTGAGATTTATAAAGTTTCTATGTAACATATCCACTTAAGGAAGTATGTTTGTTCTTTATTTTGCTCTTGTATTTTAACGTTTCACCGAGTCATCTATTAATATAAGGTTTATCAATACATATTATAAAACGAAGTTATTTTCATGTAAACCTGTTTATTCTCTTAAAGCTCGAGGACTACTTATCTGATTTAAGTGATTCCTTTGTAAATTGGTGGACGTGTTCACTGGCAAAGTCTTAGTATATTTTGTTGCCCTGGGTATCACAAGTAACAGGTCGTAATGATAATACACAAGTCGGGGGAAAATCAATCTTGGGAGATGTACAAAATATTGGCTAACTATGTCTAAAGGGTTAGAGGTAGGTGACAATTACGCAGGGAAATATTGCTCGCCGTAAAGAGTTCTACAAAAAAAATGTCCTGGACGGCATATGTCTATCTAGAAATAATAACTTTAATTATCGAAAAAAAACAGTTAATAAAAATAGGCGTATAAAAATACTTCAACTAAAGATAGAACTCTATGTCAAAAAAGATTCCTAATCCAATTAAATGTATTCTTTGTTTTGTACATTTAAGGACTGTCTTTCAAAATTTTGTCGAATAGTTTATATTTTACAAGCGTTTTAGTTGTACACAAAGCCGCCGCCGCCGTCGTGACTGGCGCGCTATCTGGCGTGAGATGTTTCACGTGAAGCGAACACTTGAGACTTGCCACGTTCCACTACTTCAATGTCTATAGAAGAAGAGTTAACGTGCAACATGACAACACACGACCGAAGACGCGGTTTCCCTCGCATTTTCCAGCTTTTCCTGTTTTCCAAGTCACGTCTCTCTATCTGGTGATTTAATTTAGATTGTAGTCAATCAGAATTTTACGCTCGTTAGGAGGAAATTCCTTATTCATTAAATTTTAATGATTTTCACAATGATCCTAACGTCTCTAGGAATTCTCCCATTATCTCGTATTTCTTCCAACAAACTCACAGATCTTATAGTCGTGTATAAGCAATGTTCGCAATCGTTAATATTGTCACAAGTAATCACTTCTCCCTTCTATAGCTCGGCCTGCACGGACATAGCGTAATGAAGAGATACTGGGTCAAGATACTATGATGATTGTACAGTGAACTATGCGTCCGATGATTTCTATTACAATTAGAATGGCTATTGTCTAGTAATGGTTTACTATTATAGATGTACATCGACTATGTCTCACTACAGCGGACCTTATTACACAAATTGATCCACATTGTCATGAAATAACGAGAAAATTGTTGTATGGCGGAACCTCGTTAACCCTGCGCTCGAGTGACCCGTTCTCCTCTTCATCCAGAGAGCAAATTCGTTCTTCGTGTAGAAGTTTTTCAATATTTTAAGTTGTTTTTCTATCCGTGAACAATGACATCTGAGAAATAGAAGTAATTATTTGATTTTAGGGAACGGAAGTTAATTAAATAGTTATTTTATTTGTATTAGAAAACTTTCACTGTACGGAAAACTTAAAACTCATTTCACCATTACATCTGTTTTGAGATTGTATGTGTGAAATTTTGCGTCAATGTCCACATATCTACCAGAGTCTCCCTTCATAGTATGTTTCAGTACCATCTCCTTCGCACTAGACCGTTAGAGAAAGGACAATTAGATATATCGCTTAAATAGATCAGAAATATCTCACTTAATTTGTTGGGGAGGACTAATCAATTACGTCCACCCGAGATGACGATGACAAAATCACCCGTCACTGAAAATCACCACCAACCTGTTTCACCATCGCTATCACGAAGTGAGTTTTTCAGAAGTTCTGAAACTGCTTAAGAGGGTGTCGCATTGACTTGAGTTACGCGGCTTAAGTACAGGGTTGGGCAGGGAGGTATGGATGATTTGAACGGGGCGTCGTGCAAGGTGGGTATAACCTTGGCGGATAAAGAGTGGGGGTATCTGTTTGTTATGAGTTGCCATTTTAGTAGCAATGGAGACGTGGTCGATTGAGCATCGCGTGTTTGTGTACAACACCTTTATTGAAACGGGCCGTTCCGTCATTCCGACATGCCATACATCGAGAGCAGCTATGGAATTTTTGAGGCAGACCTTCCCTGGGCGCCTCATTTCGTTGCGTGGAGATGTGGAATGGCCTCCTCGGTCACCGGACCTGTCACCTTGTGACTATTTTTTATGGGGCTACCTAAAAGCACGTGTATACATAAACAAACCACGTACACTTGAAGCCCTGAGTGAAACAATAACACAAGAAATTCGAGCAGTACCACGTGCAATGCTTCAGAGGAGTATGGACAACTTCTCACAACGTCTACAGGAGTGTATGGACAAAAACGGACAGCATTTAACAGATGTTATTTTTCGTACGTAATCAATGTTTCAATTTTTTCCTCTTTAATTTAATTTTAATTTAATTTAATTTTTGTAATGGCAACATCTAAGGTACACATTAAAAAAATAAATTTTGAGTTTCGTTTAAAAATGAGAGTGTAAGTGTTATTTCAAATCATCCATACCTCCCTGCCCAACCCTGTATTTCCCCGTCGCATTTTCTATCGTAGCAGCCACCCCTTCAAAAAATTTAGGTTTAACTTTATTTACGTCTGTAGAGCTTACATTGTGTTATCAAATTGAACGACCTTTTTTACAGACACTATGTATTTTCAATTACAAATTCTTTGCAATGTTTGGGTCCCCAGTGTGGGCCATATCTGCCAAATGATTTGCTTGTTTTCGCGGGTTGTCGGGTGTTGAATTTCAAATTAAATTTGGGTTTACATACATATACACTGTTTGAATATCAAAACAAATTTGATGTCAATGGACGTAAACATATTTTCTTTTCTTTTTTCTTTTTTTTTAAAATTTCGTTCCCGACTCGTCGCCATTTCTCGAGAATGTCCACCTTGAAAATTCCCGGGAAATATTACTCAAACTCCAAATTTGTNGTTTTCTTTTTTTTTTTTTTGATTGGAAACGGAAATGATTTCTTATACTCATTAGTTCAGTCCCTTATGAAACGAGTGGGAGACATCCTTGCGAAAGAAGAAAAAACGTAGCTTAATTATCTCCTAAAACTGACAATTAATCTTAATTATCTATCAACTGACAATTAACAACTATTTTTTGATTCCTAAATCCATGGTATCAGAATTGTCCTGGTTCTTTATGTAACACACTACATTCACTGCCTTACTATGATTCCCTTTACGGGGTCAGGTATTTTCAATGACCTTTTCTCATAAAACACACAAGGATATAAATCTCGCTCGTACAGGTCCAATTGTCCGTGTCCTAAGAGGACACCCTCAATCGATAGATGTATGATGTGTAACCACTTTCCACATCACTGACACCCTCATACTCGGAGACAAGGTCTATAGTCCGTATAAAACTGAAATAGTATTCTATGTAACGGTCTTTGGTGTTGGGGTCAGAGGACGAATGACACGACGCTGAGAGTTTGCAGCGACTGGCAGGGAGTGTAGGTTTCCAATGCATTTACGAACGGTTCGACTTTGAAACAATAATTTTTTCTGTATTGATTTTTGAGCGATGATTTTCACATTAAATTCAAAAAAAAGGTCAGTGAGATACTTTCTTAATTCAGGGATAATTAAAATCGATATTTTTGATGCGCGGCAACTCACTTCAGCAAGAATTTTAATCTGTTAATACCTCAATATCATTTCAAGCCTAGTTCGAACACTCTTCGTAATGTAAGATAATTCCAATACCCTTCCGTGTATGATGTAAGAAACTGACACTTGCAGGACATGTTCAGCAGGTAGGTGTGCCTCATGCAATGAGCCATCAGAGTAAGGCAGAAGCTTCAGTTGGGCAGAGATGTTTGCGAAATGAATCTAGTCTCACGCTACCTTCACTTCATTTCATAAACGCATTTTGAAGAGAACAACTTAGTCACTTCTTGCCTTGACAGCGAAACCTGTAACGTTGCATGTATTCATATCAAGAGCTGGGCAAAGAGACTCTTTAAAAGTTCTTTCAGGCAACGGCTGTTAAAATTTGATTTGTGTAAAGACTTTGAGTGGGTGCTACATAAAAATGACTGCAGATGTTTAAAAAGTAAAAATATTTCCGTCTATGTTTGTACATAAACAAGTAGTACATACATAGCCAAGACAGACAGACGATACGTCTTAATTCATATAAATTAATACGCAAATGTCCCCTGAATTTCTCGTTGCTTTTCCGGGTAACCAGACGGAGCGAATCCCACAAATTAAGTATCGTACGTAATATCTGTAAACTTTTACAGACTATTCACTTGACCGATAATGCTGAATTTGCGCAAATTTGCAACATTTATTTATCATTAACAATGCGTTTAAACATTCATCCAAGTAACACGTGAAGAAACGTAAAACCAACGCACGTGTTTTGGAAATAAAAATAAATAAACATGGTGCAGTGGGTTGCCGGGTTCATCTCTCAAGAATAAATTCTGTTCAAGATTAAATTTTAAATTTTAATCTTCTTCTTGACGTAGCCGTTGTGATGTAATTTTCTGCGATTTAGATTCAGACTTTGGAAACCATCTTCAGGTCGCCCGAAATGCCTGCATGGGATTCTGAAGTACTTTGACCACGTGTCGCCCTACTATGAACAACTAACCTCGCCTCGACTTCATGAAAGACGAAAATTGCTTGCGCTCTGTCTCCTTTAGCGTATTCTGTCAACGGGTGAAACCTCGTTTATCTCTTCTCGTCAAGGGGGTACCTCACCTGTCCTTCCTATTCGCAGAACTTCCATCTTCGCTCACTCTTTTCCCCGTTTCAGCAGAGAGTCCGAGCAGAGTGGAATCTCAGATCATTCTCGAGTCCCAGGACGTTCAGAGAGAGAGAGAGAGACTTGCGCCAAAGTTATTTTACTTTCCAATTAATTTAATTATAATTTTCAGTGAGATTATGTGATTCCTTTTCTTTTCTATGTTTTTTTAACGTATTTTAATCTTATTTTATGTAATGTGTGTGATTATTATTTTTGTTTCTTGTCTCACTTTATTCTATTTTCATGTTTATATTTATTTCATTGTATTGATTTGTATGTATATGATTGTTGGTTGGGTGTAAAAGAGGGCCCAATGGCCCTAACCCTGCCAACTAAAATAAAACATTTATTATTATCATTATTATTATTATATACTGGAGAAAATGGCTAGAATTTCTAAGTTCTTTCAGATTTCAGATTTGATAATTTCCGGTTGAAAAAAATATCTTCTTATTCTATTAAAAACCATTAGTTTGATTTCCAAACAGGGTACGAACCATTTTTCTATTGGGACAGTTATGAATTACGAGAATTAAGGGAGGACTTCGAAATATTGCCTCCTTCATATCTCACAACACGAACCAAAATCTCCTCGTCGAGATCTCACTTTACGAAATGTTAATACGGGGACTCCCCATAGCTACCTTCGTTCTCAGGAACACTCGCTTATTTTCCTCCGTACCGTTTACAATATTAGGTTTATCGAAGTAATTATCTACATCGATTATTTTCTCCTCGGAAGTTTGAACGTTCATTTTTAACAGATAGTATCTACAATAATGGCTCGGGTATGATCGCCAGGACCTTGACAGTTTCCAAAAATCTCGTTTCGTTTGTCCTATGGCACGTTAACTGCCAAACACAGGCAATCGAGTAAAGTACTACTTTCTGTAATTTTGAATGATTACCCTCGTTTCTTCTTAGTAACACAACAACATATTAACAGGGAACAAAAATTTTAGGTTCAAATTAAACTCGTCTTTCAGTGATCTGCCACTCATTTTATAATTATTGCTTTGAACTTGGCATAGAAAACGTCAGTTTCTTACGGGTTGAAATTAAAATTCAAGAACTTTTGTGGTTCAGAAGTTCCCATACAATCTTATTCCAAGGCTTGTCATCCCTTTTTAGGGTACATTTTCCAAGAACACGTCACCAAGACGAAGGTTCTCTTCGTTTCATAACATTCTGCTTAACGATGTGTAGAACTAATGGTGATTTATCAGATCAATTAAAATTTCACCTTCTCCCGTTTCTAATCTTGACGAGTTTTATCGATCTCCAAGAAACTCGTAGGATAACATAGATATAATATTGTTTGTTCTAAACTGAGTGTCTTGATATATTTATAATGGAAGGACAATAATTATGCGAATATTATTATGGTCAATCAAGTTTTAAATGATACTTTATTAGTATTCACTAATACGTGTCCAATGTTTCGATGCTAGTTTGGCACCATCTTCAGGGCCGCTGCTATATTTTTTGAAATGTTCCAAAAATTAATACCCATAAAATTTTATTTTTTAAACCATTAAAACATTAAAAAAACACCACTCGTTGTAAGAATATAATAGTGAAGCAAGTTCACCATTGTCAAGAGTCTTCCTTCATAGAGGCATGATAATTTAAAATTTTCAAAAATATATATCAGCGGCCCTGAAGATGATGCCAAACTAGCATCGAAACGTTGGCCGTGTATCAGTGAATACTAAAAAAGTATACAGTTAAAAATTGTCTATAATAATATTCGCGTAATTATTGTCCTTCGTATGATGACACTCCCTTTCTGACTCGGTAGCTCTAACTAGAGTCCTGTATAGGAGGGAGAAACGATGTTCAGTCCACTGAAACACCCACAACGCTATGGCGCGAACAGTCAAGTGTTGGTTTCCCTGCAGTGATATATATCCACATGCTTCACACATGTTGTTGATGTGTCCATGGTGATAAGCAAACGTAAAAAACAGTAAAGGGCAGCCATTCCCCTTCTCTACGGCCTATTCGATGAGTGCTAAAACGACTCAATGAAGAATGACAATCTACTAGATAATCCGAGGAATTTTGTTCAAGGAGGAATTGTGTTCGTCTCTAGAAATAAAGGACTCAAGTCAGCCTCCAAACTACGGCTGGACGTGTAAAATAGGGTTCAGAGACCAATGCTTTAAGAAAAGCTTTGATTTTCCTCTTCTCTTGCTTCCCGTTCAATCACTTTCAGTGCAACACTTACTCGCGTCACTTGTAACAGAGAACTACAACAAAACCGATATTTACGTTCACTTCACTGATTCAATTCAGGTAGCAAACGCTAACATGTTCGACAACGCATCGAACCTCTTGTAATAGAGAAAGTAATGGCTAAAGTTCGTATTTAAAGTTTTAAGAATTTTTGTATATAAGCGGAAACGTAGGAACAAATGATTCATTAAACAAAACACGAAATACGGAAAATAGAGTTTTCTGAACACCTAAAGTAAAAAAATAAAATTGTTTGGACATTCCCTTCAGTACGTAGGACCTAAGTTGTTTAATCAGTTGCCTTACGAAATTAAATCCTGCAATAAACTGAAACAATATAATAAAATGCTGACGTCTTGGCTATTAAGAGCATCTCATATTAGCTACCTGGGCAAGATAGTAAGTTAAATAAGTTAATTACAAATAATCATTTAAAATAAATTTTTCTATCATGTACACGAATTTGACTTTCATTGTCACCTCAGTATTGTATCAGCGAATGTAAGCACGTTTATGTCTATATTTTATATACATACATAAATTGTATTGTGGTAAGATTTTGATTGTTTGTTTTTCTCAGATTAAAAATTAATGTTATTCCTAATTATTCCTAGTTATTCCTAAATAAATTAATGTGTTCTGTATTTACTCTTTATCGGTATATTATTCAAGAAATTATAGTTTTGATAATTAGCTTAATAGGTTGAAGTCGATTTTCATGCAGACCCCATAGACAGCAGCATGTTGACCGCAAAGAAATTTACTGGTGAAATGGACTCATTTTTTGCCATACAATTATATTTTATTTGTGAAACAGACCAACAACTGGATATTGGTCAGTATTCTTAGACGTTTAAACAGTATCTTCTTTTGTAAATGTGATGTTGGAAATAAAATAATAATAATAATAATTATTATTATTATTAATATTAATTGAACTTGTTTCCGTGATAATTACTTAATAGCAGGAAGTTTGTACACGTACAAAGAGGAGTTATTTATATTTCTTAATAAATTGTATCTTTTAATTTTTCCGTTATTTGAAGAAGGAATTAATCAATCTAAATAGAAGTCATGGCAGTCAAAACTAAAATTTATCTTTGAAGAAGCTGTACGATGTCAATATTTTGATAAATGTATGAGAAATGAAGTCTTTTGTATTATTCTAAAACCAATCACGTGGTATAGGGTAAGAATACAATAAATTATGTAGGAACTCCAAATGTTAGTATAATGTACATTCAATGTAAAATAAATATTTTTTATAAACTAATTTTTTATTTCATGTTCAATAGCATTGATCTTCCCTAATTGATCTATTGAAGTTCCGTCATTAATATCGTAGTTGAATCAATTATCTCTCCATCCATCCTTCGAGTCAGACACCGAAGTGTTAGCAGCAGATTATAGATAAGTGCATCGCAACTTTCTCAGTTATGAAATAACAGACAACGAATTTACAGCGTGAAAGTTGATGCACCAACTGCACCGCTACGCTACAGTAGCCGCCGAACTATTATTATCTCATTAAAGTGCACTAACAGATACATTTCCCACCGACATATCAAATCACGAAAAATTAATTTTATTTTTGTGAATGTATCGTGAACTGAAAATACTATTTTATCTGAGAGAAATGTTAGGATCGATTATTTTCAAGAATCGTTTGTTATTAAGTACCTTACTACATCTACGGCGTAAACAACATGGCGTGTAATGCCTTGGCGTAACAACATGCATCTCTTGTGTGTTAATGCATGAGGGAGTTTCATCATATATGTAGTAAGGTACGTCTACAACTAGAATATTGTCTTAAATACACGTTTAGAGCAGGTGATTATATGACAAAGTGATTTCACATTCGGATCATGAGCTCATCGGACAAAATATTAGTCACCCCTTACAAGTAAATTTCATACCTATGAGTAAAGAACCTTCTTAATAATAGAATTTCTGTTCATGTTAAAAATAACAAAAATTCAAAGAATACTTTCTCTGGTTGCGAAAACAAACTTTTAAAGATATGTTGAAATTTCATTTCTTTGCACTAAGAAACAAAATTCACAATAAGATATCTAAGTAAATTTTTGTTTCATAGTGTTATCTAAGGTAGATGAGGTGTTACATGGTAATAGCAAAATATTAGTCACCTGGGAGTAACTAATCCGGGAAGCTTACTGAGATAGGTCCGCGCCTTCTAAAATATTTGTACCCCCATAAAATATTTCTCATGAACTAGAAATAAATAGCACATGTATGACAAAATAGTAATATCATTATTTTGCAAATCAAAGAATTGAATTGAATGGCACATGTGTGGACACGCGACTCGCTCGTTCGTTTTACCAAAACAATTTAGCGACATTCAAGTGCAATTGTTATTGGTATTGTTCTTTCATTTTACATCGAGAAATATTCTTCAATCAATGCATGTTGAAAAGGAATGAAAACAAAATTAAGCAATACAGCATTATTTATTGTAGCTGAAAAAACAATTAAAAATAAAACAACAACATATTATTACGTCTTTCTGATATTTCGTATCACATTTTAATGTTAATTTTATTGAATCGACTGGCTTTGTTCGCTCAGGATTCTTCTCCCAGATTCCCCATCTAGGACGACTCCCCACCAACTCGCTGACGCTCCTAGACACTTTTTGAGTCCTCATGCCCCCACCCACCTCAAATAGGCTCGAAGCAGGAGTATCTTTCAGGTAATCGCCAACAATATGCTGTTATTTGCATCCCAGTTTTTTCTTCTGAAGGAAACACGTGTTATTCTAAATTTTCAAAGCGATATAGTATTCCGGGCATTGGCGGATCAAGACCGTAATCAAGCCGGGGAGCATTTTTGTTTAAAAATTTGGTTTTACAACACAAATTTTATAATTATTTCCTGCATCAAATAAATAAGTAACAATTACCAATCATGTGTTATTAATAACAAAAAACTTTTTTTGTTAACGTCATTAATATGGTAATATTAATTTTATTAATCTGGTATTATTAATCTCATTAATATTATTAATAACTAACTATTATAAATAATAAAAATTATTAATATGGTAACACTTTTACAAAATATGCCATTAATCAACTTCAACTTTACCTGTAAAGAGTTCATGTCCAATTGGGGTGGGGGGGGCTTATAGCCCCGTAACCCACCCCTGATTCGGGGTTTGAATAAAATTGTAATTTTACACACCATTGAGGTATGCAGCGAAACCGTTTTTGCTAAAATGTGAGTACTTAACACATTAAAATTGTTTCACTGAGTTCTTGCAGTTTTATTACATTGACGATTGACATATTTGAGAACGCTGACTCCAATGTAACTACTACTAAAATTCAATTCACAACTCCACCTCAATTTGTGCAGCTAGAATTCATCGCAATCCTTAAAACATTTGCTGCTTTCATCTTAGTTATCGATAGAAAAAAATTTAACAATATTTGTTATACAGTCATTCCATCGCACTCTATGGGAAGTCCATAGAGTCAATCTGATTCCGCACTTCCGTATGTCACCATAGAGTGACAATTTACCCAGAATGAAATCGAATGTGACTACAAGCTATGATTATAGACAGTAAATAAATTACCCCACAATATCAGGTTCTGCGTATTAATAAACAAACACTCACTTTTGAAATTATGTTCCTTCAACTTCCGTGCCTCCAACGGGTTCAACCATGGGCGAAGGCCATGCGTTTGGCAACGTTGGCTTTTGGTCACCAATGTTAGTGGAGAATTGGACGGGCGCCACATCTTCAGGAGAGCTCGTACAGTGCAACCAACCTGTTAAAAACGACGAAAGACATTTGAAACTATTGGTGGACTGGACCAACGAATAAAGTTATGTGAAATGTCATATGAAGTAGAACCATTCGCTTGGGACTAAACAAAATCTGGTGTGTGTCCCACTCAACACTCCAATTACGATTCATAAAACAAACTCATGGCACTAAACACCCTACATAACTTAAAAAAAAATAATAAAAAATATAGTATCATTATCAAACAAAAAACATTTCTAAGATCAGTCGGTCGCAAAAAAAAATTGTAGTCACAGTACATGGTATCATAAAAATCATGATAACATATTCAAGTAGAGATTGCATGAAATATCTTCCTCCAAAATTCTTTGAAATAGCTTTATTGGCCGATTGAAAAAAATGCGCCTCCCATTTTTACTTAATAACTTTTCGCTGTATCTAAAGAAAACGGTACGACATACAGGAATACAGTTTAGCAATATGTACGCAGAATGAACTGACCAATCAAAATCCTCCTACGCATATTTTCAAAATGTTGAATTTTACGAAACCGGAAGTGGAGCGCGGTGAGCAAAAATGAAGACGAAATGAGCTTCTACTCCAGAAATAGACTTCTATTCCCAACGCATTCCAAGTCAAATCTCAAGTTCGGTTTCGATACATCAATTTGTTCGTGAATTATCGGGGGAACAAAATGCTTAACATACATACTACATTGGACATGATCGCCAAAATTTGAAAATACACTCCCCTGGACTCCATTCGTAAATATCCAAAGAGATTACAAAACTTTTTTTTTCCACATATTACAATACTTCCCTTACATAATGGGCAATTAGAAATAAAAATACAAGTAAGTGTTGAAAATTCTACAGAATATCTTTAAATAATAATAATAAATTTAATTTTAAAAAACAGTACAAACTGCGTATGACCACGTGGAGGACAATAAACTAATTTACTCTCCGGAAGCGAGCAAGGGACCATCCCATCAATTCCGATCAAGGGCCCTAAGGCAGAGGCGGATTCAAAAAATTTCAGCAAAAGTTCCTAGATAAGTTAAAAACGGCTTTAACTTTTTACTGCGTAATCAGACAATTATCCTCTATTATTGCTTTCATGATGAAGTACTGTGTCTGAGAAGGGCTTAGTGAGAAGAAATATTCGCGAAAAGAAGATGCCTGGAAAGGTTCGTCGTCTACCTGTTCATTGAAGTCTCCAATTTTTAAACAACTTCTTAATAAATACTTTGTTTAAAGGTAAAATTACTTTGGTACATTAAAGTGAGATATTAATCATATTTGCATTGATACTTTAATTTCAACAATGAATAAGTACGGCGGAAGAGAAATATATTTACAAAAAGTTACCTTTTATTTTTATAAAATAGAGCGATAGCATTTGAGGAGTGAGTAGCTCAACCGTCGTCTACCAAAATTCCACAGTTTCTGTTCCTCTGCCTCAATGTGAGTAAAAACAAGTAATATGTTGAACTTACTTAGATAAAATTCATTAGATAAAATCAAAGGGGCTCCATTACCACAACGAAACTAAAGAGCTTGAGAGAAAAGAAAATGTGAAAATTATTTCTTCGAACTCGGAAATGGAACTATATGGTTGTATTGATTAATTATTTATTGTAATCAAACTGTTGAAAGAGGAACAATCGCCATTTCAACGCAAGGGCTTCCGTAATAATTCTGAGATAGTTCTGTCAACGGGCACTTTAACCCTCTATACGTCTCAAATTTGTGTAAGTCTATAACATACATTCGTATAAATTTTAGCAGATAAAACACACCTTAAAATCCATTAAAGTAATATTGAGTAAAAACTATTTAGTACTTCGATTAAGAGCATTTTCTTTTACGAGAAATTTATTTTCTAGAATAATTACATTCGGAAATTTGCTAAAACTGTAGTCAAATCCCTATACTCGTTTTTAAAATATGTTATAGATGTCACCGGGCATAATGAAGAGATATTGAACTTCTTGCAGTGTCTTGTTCTCAGAGAGGGGTCCGCCATTGCCATGAACGTCATGAGCATTCAAATCTATATTCATAGCATTTCATGCTGCTTATTAACGGAGTCAAGTGAGTTCCCAGTTTATATCACTTCTTTTATAAATAACATTTTGTTGTAAATAAGATTGTCGTTGATAATGACAAATTATTCAAACAAAAATATGAAGTTATTGAAATATAAACTAAAAAAGGAAATTATACATTAGAATGATTTGACAACCATTACCCGGAAGAATTACCTTAATACAAGTAAGAATACTGGAAATTGTATGTTTTCCTTAATATCTTCACATTATATTTTTTTTAAATGACAGAAAAAACAGAGGCTAAAGTAAAATTCGAAACATTCCAGAAATTAATATAACTTCGAAAGGGGAATGTAAGAGTATAGACCGTGTCCAACCACAAGTGGGCGGTTTTCTTGCACCTTTATACAAGCGGATGGATGTAGGAGAGTGTTGGCTTTTTCTTCGCGCTTCAATGCACTCTGGATGTGAGGGAGGCGGNGTGTTGGCTTTTTCTTCGCGCTTCAATGCACTCTGGATGTGAGGGAGGCGGCCGACTTTCTCGACGGCCATTTGCCAACAAACACAAGGCGCTTTGGTTCCTCATATTGTTCCTCGAATATACTGTATTTAATTAATATTTTTGTGGTTTCACGGAACACGTGTCCTTTTTGTAAATATATAAAAAAAAGTGAGAGTGTATTTTATAAAACTCTAGTTTTCTTCCAAGCATGATGAAATTTTGCACACTTAACCTTAAAAACTAGAAGATCAATATCTACATGAGATTTCAATAAACCTCCCCATCCCTCCTTTTGCATCCCTTACTGCTTTGTTGTAGTACTTTTCGATGAAATTTTGCAACCCTGACAATCAAAATAAGAGGAAAATTACAGTATTCAAAGCCATTTCATTTTAAATCCAGCCTTCAATGGGTACTATGTGAGGGGTTGCCGTTAGAATAGGGTGATATGCAAGAATAATAGAAAACTACCGGTATTAGTATCGAGTT
Organism: Laupala kohalensis; assembly: GCA_002313205.1. Classification (NCBI taxonomy): domain Eukaryota; kingdom Metazoa; phylum Arthropoda; class Insecta; order Orthoptera; family Trigonidiidae; genus Laupala; species Laupala kohalensis. Next base: position 497,880 of record NNCF01126356.1, on the reverse strand, counting down.
CATAGTTTTTTTGGGCTGATAGGAATAGTGAAACTCGATCCCATTTAAGAACATGTTCTTCACTATATACGACATCTTATCATTCTTACGAATGGAGTGAGGTTAGGTTAGTTAACACCTTAACTGCATAAGCAACTATATCATAGGGAAGGGTTAAACAGGAACATGTGGAGAAAAACTCCAGGCAGCGCCGGTTTACTTCAACTAGTAAATACTTCAACTATTTACTATTTAAAACAACTTCGACGTAAATAGTAATGATACATTTTACATCAGTTTTCAAATTCGTCAAACGAAAGGTTTTTATTTCCTGTTTTTGTTGTTGTTGGAAAAAACAACCCTGAAATTCGAAGTTTGATAATGAAACAGTTGCTGAAAGATTTTCATTGAGAAAACAATATTTACGAATTGTTCTACTCTTAAACAATTTAAATGTTACGCAGCACAAAGTTAGTGGAGTACTTTGTGTGTTTTAGTGCTTCTAACGGTCTAACTAGAAAAAAAATACTTTGAGGAGGGGTCTAAAAACCGCGAGAGTTGAAAAGCTCTCAGGAAAAACCACTTACATTCGCCATGAACAAGAGTTATAAAAATTGAAATATTCGAAGGAAAAAATTCGCGTATGTTTTGTATCACATATGATTAAACTTGTGATATGTATCTTTTATCCAAGTCACTTTAACCAAAAATATTTATTATCAATATATATAAATTTATTAGACAAATCATTTCCATTGCAACAAATGGGTACAATGTTGTAGATAAGTAGGTTTCCTATAGATACGTAGAAACCGATATTTAAAAATAAGTAGCACGGAAAACTGATTACGTGTGGTTGGATGAAAAATCGGTAGCTATTAATTTCATTGTTGGAAAAAATATTTTCTCCACCTTCCTCTTCCCAGAGTGCCACAGTGTCCTCAGAAAAGCATTGGAAAAATGATTTTTCCGATTGTATCACTAAAAAAAATCATAAATTCATTTTGAATGGAAAAAGCTAAGATGAAGACGTAATATCCTTCTAGTAACTAGGAAATCCGAAGTAAACGTGATGTGAATCACATTACTTCAGTTCCATCAATAAAGTAAGCAAAACTAACGTAAACCCTCAAGAAAACTAAATACAAGAAATTTCAATATTCCTTTTATTGATAAAATAGTGAATTCTAGGGGATATATGGTCTTAGATTTTAAATCCAAGTTCATAAATGTAATCAAGATAAGGTTGTGTTTTTTAATTTGATTTTGAATTTTAAAATGGACATTCTGCACAAATCAATAGTACTAATAGTTGAAGAGACGTTTTAAAATGCTTTATTTGGAATTTTAGTAGATAAGTGAGAAGCAGTACGCGGAAATTAATATATTAAGTTTTTTACATTCCTTCTAATTAACCATTGATATTAGTACACAAGAAGTTTTGGCCTAACATTGTTTCAGGGATATATTTATGAATGTTTACTTTTTGTGTCATTATTTGCGTAATCATGTTAAAAACAATTCCCCAATACAATTGTGGGGTATTATTTGCAATAATCGCATATTATCTTCCATTTTTGTTATCTCGGTAAATTTCGAAATTCCTTCAAACAGCGATTATTTTTGTAACTACAAATCTGCATGACATGAAAAGGACTATTAGAAAGACTTGTCGTAACACATTTTAAAATAAACATTGCAATAAATAATTTTATTTCAATTCTGAAGTACTCAAAAAAAAAAAAGTTACAATAGAAATATTTTCAGGTTAAAGAGCAATTACGGTAGCGTTGAATTACGCGGAGGGTAGATCTCTATTACTACCCTCATGCAAGTAAGGAATCGTACCATCATATTGCCATATTTTCCAAGAATATATGGATATAACATAAATCTAGACATTTAATTTTCGCAGATTTTATACTTAACGGAACCTCATCATAACACATACTCAAATTCATAAAATAAGGACTAAAAAAGGCATAGTCAAGACAAAAAAAAACAGTAAATGTTTTAATAGGCCAGGATTTGATCAATACTTTGTTTGTTACGTTCTGTTTCCCTTGCAATGAATCGACTCCCTATCACAGCGCTGTCCTACAAGCAGCCCGCGAATCACTCTTTTGCGGCTCGAGATTTATAGTTTAGTTCATCGAACGTTGGTGGGCACAACTTCGTGTAGTAAGTCTATGCTGTCAGAAATAATATTTGACGAGGAGATTATGTCCGGTGAGCGAAAACGGAAAACTGTGTTCGGAATTACCTCGTCATACAAAACCTTTTATTATTGAACTACATATTAAAAACATTTTATAAATAAAGAAATATATACTATTTAATTGTTCTAGCATAAAAATATAAATTTATATATAATAATCAAATCCTCGTATTACAAATAAATAAAAATATGATGGGCAACATTTGGCCAAACCACATCCCCCATCGACACTTCACAGAAAATGGTTCGTGAGCGAAGCTCAGTTGGACAGTCCTGGTCCTAACATCATAATACTAGCAATTTATTTCCTGGCTGTGATCTCAAGGTCTTGAGACACTTTCGTCCAAGGTCTTCCCAGACGCCCACTCCCTGAACCCGATCCCTAGACGCTCCATTCGCGAAACGTGTCCTTGACAACGCTACGGTTCCCTCGGGAAGCACCACGCCCAGTGTTGCCACCGAACAAAAAGATATTTCGCACTAAATTCTTGCCTTAAAAATCTCTAGATTATTAAAAAAGTTACCAGGTCTCCCATTTTAAAATATAAGAGTCGAAGTCTCATGTAAAAATTGTTGAAATGAGATATTTATAATTAAAGTTTACAAATATTTATGTCCAGTCGGAAGAAATGTTGTGATACGAGTATTAAGAACGTGCATACTTCGACTGTTCTCGTTTATTTCTTTTCGAAATTCACGGATACGTATTTTCCAGAAACGATTTGGAAGTTACGTATCTTGAAAAATTTCTGTCACACGCATTTTAGTTCAACATTGACGCCAATTTTCATCTCAAATGAATGTTTTTTTGTTTTGTTTTTGCATTCAGGCCAAAAAAAACGACGCATATTTATTTACATTATGCCTGTGTTTCAACCTGTATTGAGGTCATCAGTATTTTTTGTGGTAAGCCAAATTTTTTGTTGTTGTAAGGTGTTAAGGGTAAGGAGAGTGAGGTGAGTGTGTGAAGTGATGTTACTTTAGCCCTCAGGATGACCTCAATACAGATCGTAATGTAAATAAATATGTGTCGTTATTTTCTGGTCTAAATGCAAGAAAACCAATTCTTTACGATCACTACGACTGATAACTCTCATACTCGATTGTCATGTCGTGATATTTGTTGGAATTGCCACAACAGTGAAGTGTTTTGAAGAGTGGAACCCCGTCTCATTATTCTCACATTAAGTACAATTTAATACAATTTTTGCTGAAATGTTTGTATCCGCCTCTGCCTTAGAATAATCCTTGATCAGAATTGATGGAATACGTTTCTTGCTTGCTTCTGGAGAGTAAATTAGTTTATTGTCCTCCACGTGGTCATACGCAGTTTGTACTGATTTTTTGACAATAAATTTATTTATCATTTATTTAAGTATTATTTGTATTTAAGTTCGATGCGGTGTATTACTAATGAAAGAACCTCATGTCATTTATAGATAGGAAATGTTCCGGTCAATCTCTACCAGTGTCTTTTCTACCGAGTACCCATCAAACTCCTCTGAGGTTTTCTAGGACCGTCCTTAGGGGGCTTTTCGTTTCTCTTTTGAGTCCATTCATTGAAGTTTCTTACGCAATCTTGCCATAATTAATAATTTCAGGAGATAAAATACCTTTCGGTATTCAAGGCAGAATTCTACTTGATATTGAATGATTTAACCTACCGGGATTATCTTTTCAAAAGCATTTTCCACATTCATTCATCAATTGATACATTAATTAATATTATTAATCTAGAGGCTTGTCAATCTCGCTTTAACTGTTCTTAAATATTTTCATCCATAATACGAATGAAATTTTGGTAAATAGATGTTCCATTTTCATAAGTATCACTTCTATAAAATCTATTTATTTATTTTTCAGTCAAAATATCAGTTACAAACTGCGTATGACCAAGTGGGGGATAATAAACTAATTTATTCTCCAAAACAAGCAAGGGACGTATTCCATCAATTCCGATCAAGAGCCCAAGGGTTGTGGCGAATTTAATATTTATAAATAAATATTATTTAATAAATATGTACTGTTATTCCAAAAAGGTGCTAGATTTCCATAAAAGGTGCTGAAGTACTAAACGTTTTCATTAAGATGGGACCAGCACTCCAAGTCGGTCAAATCACGGAGGTGTATAAATGTTTTTATTTTTATTTTTACTGTAACTGTTTTAAAACACAATAATATGAATAATAAAGAAGGAAAAACACGATTTAATTTGTTTCTATCAGTTAACAATATATAGTACAAACAATATTGAGGAACTCGCTTGACTCATTTGAAATGAAGCACAAAAGCATTAAGTACAAACATGGCGGCCGAGAGACACGGTTTCGTGTTTTGTGCCTCATCTCACCTAAAAGGAAAAATTGAAATATCTTTCTCAAATGTACAGTGACCTATAGATAAGAGTTAAGTAAAAAATAGTACGGAAAATTTTGTGCGAACCGAAATAAACTTTCGTGATTTAAAAGTTGGTCTTTTTTTGAAAATAAATGTTTCCTCCACTAAACGTGATGTATTTCACCCTCAATTATTTCATTAAAATGTCCGGTGAGGTATGTTTTTTGGAGATAAAATCTCAATAAGTCCATGTTACTCTGTTTATTTATGCTGATTTAATTCTGCATACCCTAGTACTAGATTTAGTTCTAAAAGTGGCATCACTGACCACGCCCCGAGCTTGCGCGCGCGCGCGCGCGCGCACCCACCCCGCTGTGCTCTGTTCTGCCTTTTTCACCACCCCGCCTCCGCTCTCTCTCCGTCGCCGCTCCGCCACCACCGTCGTCGGCGCCTCGCACTCTATATAGCGAGGTTAGAGACTCCGCCGCCGCACTCCGGGCCGCGCCGCCGTCGCCGTCGCCGTCACTGTTGCGTTTTAACGCGACCATGAACACAATACTCGTCTTGGCAACAGGTGAGTGTTTCTGACTCTTTTTATTTTATTGTGATATTTAATGTCGGCACTTCACTAAGCGTTGCGTATTTGTGTGTTTGCCAATACGGCCAAGTGTAGAGGAGATATTTTTCTCTGTATTTGCTCTATTGCGAACACCCGTACACGTCGGTTCTTAGTCGCACATCGAAGGTCTCAAATAAGGCAAATATTTGCGTGGTTTGCCATGTTTCGCTCAGAACAGCGCGCGTGATCAAGATTTGTTGATATTTTGGTTCTTTAACATATATTCCGACTTTTCTTATTCTACAATGTCTTTATATGGGTTGGAAAAACGAAACTATAAATATTACTTGAATTATATCTAATTCATGGCGTTCAACATTGTTAAAAGAAAATATAATGGGCATCATTGACGTTTTTGCGTGTTCGGATCATGTGAGGATGGCATGCTTGTGATATTTGTGAATTCGTCAAATATTTTGCCAAATACAGCAAATATGCTACACATATGCCGCAACGTCAAGTGAAGTGACAGCATAAGAGATGCAGGGAAGAAGATTGAAGAATACGTTAATTCATGAAAACTAATGAGATGTGATTGTGTTGCAAGTGATTCATAAACTGCAACAGCAGCAGACGCCTTACCATATTTTTTTCGGTGGAAAAATGTTTATAGTGATAAAAGTTTTAGTGTCATTTTTTATTTATTTCTGCTGTTACTGACGGCAGAGAAATGACGTATTGTACACGTACAATATTACGCGACAAAACGAAACTAATTTTACAGAATTTGCTGATATATTTGTTGTATCCTCTCTCAGAAATTGACTAATATCTTATAAGCAACCCACAAAACAAATATTTTTCTTCCATGCATCTTTAGAATCTCCGTAGTAGGGAAAGCTAAAAAAGTCATTTTCCTAATGTAAACTTCGTTTATAAAAGCGAAACAGTGAGGTTCTCGCCCATGATTCGCATGAGCTCCTGGAGCTGTCTTCTGCACAGCAGGCTTCCTTTTTCGAAAAACTGTGAACATAAAATTCCAGTCAAAAAGTTCACTCAGAGAATTAGTGAAATAAAATGCTTACTCGTCCGACCAAGTGAACGTAAATGTCAATTCTCCACATGCTATGTGCAGTATGACGTAATAATATTAGAGCTTTCGTCAGTGTAGTGTCTCGTGAACATGGAATTCCTTTGAAGTGAGCCCAGCCAGGGTGGCAAAAGTGCTTTTCAAGACAACTGCCAAGTGAAGAGAACAACTAATGTATTGTTGTATTTGTAAATGGGAAATGTAGCTTAGTGCTATTGAAGCTTATCTACACGGAGCGATAGGAGGTAGGAGTTGAGTGGAAGGCTGTTGTTAGTAGGAGCGCCGCTTACATGGGTTTAACTTGGCCCACTTGGAGGGATTAGTAGGAGTAGTTAGTAATAGTAAGAGTTATTGATACTAGGAGGAGATGGATAGAGGAAGGAAGGTTTTTCTTTTTAGTAGTTACAGCTATATGAACTGGGACAAGCTAGAAATTTTCTGGCCCCATCGGGAATCGAACCCGGGATCACCCGGGTGATGAGCGACAACACTACCACCTGCGCCACCGGTGGGGCTCCTGTGGTTAATAGAAGAACAGATATGACATTGCATAACCAAAATAAGAACCAATATGGCGCCAGCCAAAACTGCTACTCGGGTGGAGCGATAGAAGTACAATCTGGGTTCACCAGTGTTATGATTATTCAGCGATAAATCAACTGATAATGGAGTGACAGTGTCTCTCCACATATGTTCTCTCAAGAACCAGCAACTTGTTTGGATAACAACCCGTCACAAATTTACTCAAGTAAATAAAAAATATAGAGAATCAAATAGTAAATTTCTAAAACTTGCAATTTTTTAAAAAAATTTAATTCCTAGTGCTGATATTATTGTTCTCAAATAATTCGAATTTTTGTTGGAATTAAAACCAAAATTTTGAGCTTTATGGTGCAGTGACATAAAACTACTATTTATCACACAATTTAGAAAGGAAGTAAGCCTAATATTGAACTTACAAATTTACCCTACTCCAACGAAATGTTATTCATCATTCACCAGTTTTAATGCATATATAAACTTATTTAATACCCGGTTTTTTATGCTTAAACGTTATCTAGACACACCACGGATGAATCGTAACAGTCTTGACGTTGAATATATTGAAAAGCTGCTGAGATCACGAATGTTCGATTGTGGTTTCATTCTTTCGTCCTTGGCTGAAAACTCAGATTCTGATTTGAAACCAAGGAAACTGTAGAATCATTTCGAAGGTCACTCTCACAGTACGCAACTATTAATAACCGCAAATGTATCGTTATTTATAAATCTCTGTTTAGCTTCGAATATGTAATAAATAATGGTATGTTAAACATGTTATAACCAATTAGTGTCGAGAAAATCAAGCAAGGTCTTCGTCACAGGAATTGATTTGTAAATAAATAAACTGTACGGCCAATAAAGCAGTTGCAAACTGCGTATGACCACATAGGGGATAATAAACAAAGTTACTCTCCGGAAACAACCAAGGGACCATCCCATCAATTCCGATCTAGGTCTCAAGGACTGTGGCAGATTTAATACTTATGAAATAAAAAGAATACGCACTGTATTACCACTGTTTCAATGAAGTTAAAATGTATAGAAGAGAATAAATGTGTGGTGACAACAGTTCCGTTGAGAAAGGATTCTACCAATATTTTCTATGGTTTGCGGTTAAAAGTTCGAATAGTTTCTACGAGGAAACTCGTAGAGGACTCTGCTCTCGTCTCGATCAAGTCTCGAAAGGCGGAAACAGTTTCCGCGCTAAAATTGCGATCTCAACACCGGAAGTACACGTGGAGCACGTGACAGCTGAAATTTCTTTTCTAAAATTATGGGAAGTTAACGGTACACCTTGAAACCTTTTTTTTTAACTCTTATGATTTTTAAACACTATACTCAGAATAATCTATAGTTCGATAATAACTTGTACATGTAAATTTACAAACATATTTGCGTTAAATTACAAACATATTGACATTATATATGTATTATAACTCGCAGCTAACTTTTTATCTTATCTAGGAACTTTTGCTGAAATTTTTGAATCCGCCTCTGCCTTAGGGCCCTTGATCGGAATTGATGGGATGGTCCCTTGCTTGCTTCCGGAGAGTAAATTAGTTTATTGTCCTCCACGTGGTCATACGCAGTTTGTACTGTTTTTTGACAATAAATTTATCATAAATTATCAAACCTATTCACCGATCATTCTTCAAACATTGCACAATTCTGTATAAACAAGTCCTTTAATCAATGATATCGACTTTACCATTTGACTTTATCAAGATGCATTTGTATATATTGCGTTGAGTGTTCTCGATATTTTTTATGTTTAATATCTCATTTATAATACATTAGTTTAACACTCTTCTCATCATAAAACATGAATTCCCGAAATATTTAGACCTATTTTATTTATATTTTGCCTTTGAAACTTCATATCAAAATATTGAGTCATTTTGGGATTATGAATATTATAATTCTTTCAATTATTCAAAATGATCAATATTTTTATAAGAGTAAATATATATTTCTAAACTGACATTTTTGTTAAAGATTTTGAAGAAACGATTTATTACTGGTACTGCAACAATTGGCAGATCAATACTTTAAAAGACAGTTTTAACATCGCAAATCTAAATACGTAAAATATTATCCATACATATTGTTTGTGCGCTAAGGTCACATTAAATATCAGTTATAGAACGAAAATTATGTTTTCCTTCCCTATTTTCTTTCTTTTGGTTCATTGTTTACCCAAATACGAATTTATAGTCGACTCTTGTTCTCTGCGTTCAATCACGAAATATTTGTTCCGAATCTACTGCCCCATTCGAGTTTCCTTTAGTCTTGACCTTTGCTCCCGTTACATTGGAGGGGAGATGTGATCAAAGCGGGTAAGCACCTCCCCCGGCCAACCACCCGCCCCCCACCATCCGAATGTCTCACTCTTGTCTGCAGGGATGATGTAATTTATGAATCCTTTAGTGTAGTATAAACCTGGGAAATTTTAGGATTTCATTTCACATTTAAAAAATACACTAATAACTTAAAAGACAACATGTATTCTAATAAAGTTATTGTTTAATAGAAATAGTTTAAAGAAAACGTGAAATAGCAAACAATCAAGTGCATTTATTAGTGGTCTATCGAATTGTCTATGGAAACTTGGATCAATTATATTGAGAAAAAAATAAGACATTAGAAATAAGTCTAAAGTCATTCATATTTGTGATAATTCCTTGAATAATCTACAAATAAATATTATATTACAATATTTTTGAACAGCAAAAACTGTACAAAGCGAAAACTTGTTTGTAAAACTCTTAACTTCGTTAGGAAATATGTAAAAGGGAGGAATCAAGATATTTTGACGAAGATTAAACGACGATATGGTTAAAATAGAGCAGTGATTAATACCTCACATTCGACACGATTCATTAATGTCAAAAAATTAAATTACTTTTTGAGATATAAGAAAGGCTGACAGATGGTAAATACGTAAGCTTCATTGCAACATTTTGTTCAGTAATTTAAACAAGATGTTTGTCAATGTTTCCGGATGTGACTTGTGTCCTGCCTGACCCTTGTAGGACCGAATCGTTGTCATGCTTCCACGAATACAAGATGGTGGGAGCTGTATCGAATGCGATTTTTGCGGTCGGAGGGAAAAGTAACGCCCTGACGGTGCTGCCAATGTGTTCGTCTCAGTGGCAATAACAACAGAGCCCCACCCTCAAAAACTTCATTCCAAAATTCCTTAATATTGTTATAGCATTTGCTAATTCAGTCACTAGGAGGAGGAACCTCCAAATGAGTCAGGAAAAATAACTTAAACTCGTAAATTTGAACATAAATATTATCTGTAATTTTTTTAAACCCAAAAATATATAATAGTTAAGCTTATTATTAAACTTCAATTTTTTATAAGTCTTGATAACATTTTTGTGTAATGAGGGTCTCCAAAATCTTTCGTGAGTGGGGGACACAAAAAGAAAAACCCACCCCGGGCCTTATGAGATGTAGGTACGTTACTGAATCCACTTCACCTGAAATAGCAAAGAATACACAAGCAAATATGACAACGAAATCGATTTCTCCTAAAATATGTAATTTCCGAGCAGGTGGGACTAACGTCATCGAATTCTTGGCAGTGGAAACAAGTGATAGTGAGAAATGGCGAACTTTCACGGAACCGAACATTTCACCACTTGGTGTCCATCAGAATCGTAACATCATGAGTGATAGAAAGGAAAATGAAATACCTTCACGGAAGAGCTCGCTTTAGTTTTGTTTCTACGCCAAAATTAGCGGCAGAGATAAGAGATGAATATAAGAGATAGCAGCCGAGGTATTTCCGTGCTCTGGAATCCAGAATGACAAACTCGCCGTTGTGCATCAGATATGTAGAACTTTCTATGGGCAAGCTACAGCAGTGGCGCCTGAGCGGTGTGCGTCAGTTGTAGCTGGCAGCGCCGTCGTGCTGGGCGCGCCTGGCGGCGACTGTGCGACTCTCTCGCGGCGGTGGAGGCGGCAAGATGGCGGACGGTTGCTATTCTCCAGAGAAATCGAGCGGAGCGATGGTGAAGTGCGGGGGCGAGCGGGAGAAAGGCTCCGCTGGCGAACGCCCCAGTCCCAATCGCCCGCCCACCGCCACTCACCGCCCCCGCGCCCCCGCCCTCTCTAGCCCTAGCCACGAACTCTTTCCCTCGACACGAAAACAGCGAAAACTAGCGATCGCTATGGACACTGCGAAGGTTGTCCACTCGGAGCGCTGTGTGTCAGCGAAGTATTGTTCCTTTTTCAGGAGATTGGTTCGCAATCCAGGCCGCCAATAGAGAAAAAGAAAATAAAAGACTGAAGATAAATAGGAAAGAAGAATACAATACAACAAATGAAAAAAAGGAGTAATTTAAGAATTCAAGAATGAGATACAACGAAAGAGGAATAAAACCCGGGTAGTGGCCAGATGGCTGAGAAACTGGGTAAAATAAAAGAAAAAAAAATCCAGGTTGCCATAAAGGATTAAATTTTTGAAAAGTTTGTTTCATAAACATTAGTTATCATCAGTCAAAATTCTTGACCGCATATATCAGTAAGTACTTGATATCTTGAGTTTAGGTCACAATAAATACATCCTTCTTAAGGTACGTTTACACTTGTATCTCTGACAAAAACGTTGCTCGTACATGTATTCCTATCAATTTGAATGGGCTAGTTACTCTTTGATATGCCGCGCGACGGGACCTCAAACAAATCCTGATACATTTTGTTTGAGGTTCATTCAAGACGTACGTGTAGGCGCATGCCCAGAACCCAATGACCAATTTATTAAAAAACCCTTGACGTCTCCTGAAATCTACTTAATAACCCTGAAGATGGCTTAATAAAAGACGAAGCGTAGGCGATCTCAGAGGGAAATATTTATTCTGACATAAACTCAAGATATCACTTATTACTTGTAATGTTTTAAGGGTAATCATTATTGCGTACGGTTCCGAACAAAAAGTCATGGATCTTTCGTTCTAGTGTATTAAAATGAATGAATGGATTTCTAATTAACTAGTAAAACCCTCCTCGGGGAAGCAAACCTTCCAATGTAGGCAGCGATGACGTTTACAAACCATACTAGTGGAAATTAATGCGCAGCTGAGAATTTTACAGTCAATATTTATCGATAGTATTATGTGATATGCGAGTCAATAAACACTGAGACCGGTATCACTATATCGCATCGCGATATTCATTCACTGTCTGTTGCTCGCCACAGAGATGTTTTCCATCCAATATAACGATACTTGATGCTTGAACAGTAATAATAAGAAAACTCTTTCGTACTTATGATGGATTTATTTTTATGTCCCTATTACGCTTCTCTGGTTTTGGTAACAGATTTGTATTATATTTTTTATTATTGTAGTATTTGTAAATGGGAGGAAATGTAGCTTAGTGCTATTGAAGCTCATCTACATTGGAGCGATAGGAGGTAGGAGTTGGGTGGTAGGAGCTATTGTTAGTAGGTGGGTTTAACCAACAACTTGACCCACGTGGAGGGGGTAAGTAGAATTGGTTAATAGTAGTTAAGAGATATTGACACTAGAAGGAGCTGGATAGAGGAAGGAAGGTTTTTCTTTTCAGTAGTCACAGCTATATAAACTGAGACATTGAAGTGAGAAAAAGCTACAATTTTTTATCTGGCCGTGCCAGGGAATCGAACCGGTAGTGACTGAGTGGCGAGCAAGCATGCTATCACCCAAGGCACCGGAAGGGCTTGTATTGTATATTAGGACACATGTTTGTAATTTGCATACACACAAATAATTCTTATCCCAACATCGTATCGTCTGGATAGCGATTGCATCAAGTATAACGACATTAATGGTAAAGGAAGGCATCGTTTATCCCGGACGTGCTATGTCGAGTTGACAAGGGAACATTAATGTCATACAAGTAGGATAGCGTTCTGTTCTACAAGTGACTGTTGAACAAGACGTCAGCACTGTATATCACCTTTATGTAGCTTGCCTTCCGTTCCGTACAATGTTTCTTCCGAGGCTAGCGTGTAGAAGTGAATCACAACTCTCGAGGTCACTCTTCACGGGAATTCCAATACTTCCTTACGCGGACTCAAACTGAAAGTGCTTACCCAACACACAGATAACAATGAATCGTAAAGGAGGGAGGTTTTTGTGCCGAGATAATAGACATCTACGCACCCGGAAAGGTCATCTATCCAATGGAGGGCTGGGCGTGGGGATTAACAGCGTTCTTTAAGTTACTCCTGCGAATAAGTGTCTAGTATAGAAATCTCCTAGATTGCGGTGAACCTCACCGCCAGGTAACAGATTAATCATGTTACGTCGAAT
>NNCF01126356.1:468694-481798 GCA_002313205.1 Laupala kohalensis | reverse complement strand
AGTGGAGGATTATAAAATAAATTATTTAATAAATACGTAGTTATCCATTTATTATTCAAAATAAATTGTAGATATTAGTGCAGCAAAAATTCGAGATTAATAAAACAAAAGTATTAATGACATTCCCGCCCAAGGAAAATCCGCCACTACCCGGAGGAAAACCGGAGGAAAACCCGGGTCAGGATGAAAGGGGATACAGAGATATTGTACACAACCAAAGTGCCAAGGTTGCATACAGTTAGAAATAAACTATTAAAAAACAAAAGGGACCAAAATCAACAAGCATGAAAATTGAATTTAATCGGTATCTAGAGTTCTATAACAATGGCGTGATAAAGATAAGAGACATTAACATCACTTACATCACCCGAAGTCATGTGGGAAACGATATTTATTAGGAAATTGAAACTCTCATTAACTACATTGATTAAAATCTGCAAATTCTTTCACGTTATAGAAACAATAGCACATAAAAAAACTTTTAACCGCGGATTTAGAGAGATTCAATTTATTTATATCTTTTAGATTTTGGGGAAGGGAATTATACAAAATTAATCTTGAATGATAAGAGCTTATTTGGCAAAGAGTTGTTGACACGCCAGGACGATGATAATAGAATTTATTTCGGGTGTGTAAAGGAACGGATGCGTGGGTAGTAATTGTCCAAACCCGCTACAGCTATCTTTCTGGCGTTCGTAGACGATTTGTAAGAGCCTGTTAATATTCAAAGTATGATAATGAGAGCAAGTTGTATTCTGTCATATGAACCGACCAATCTCTTGTGGAAAGAAACAAGTGCTAGAAGTTGACAGGCAGTTATTTCCTCACATCCGCGTCGTGACTTCGAGGTGCAAAAGCGAGAGCACGCACTGGACGGCACGCACTGGCTGCGCGTGCGCAGAGGGTACTTAGTGTCAAACGCCCCTCTCTCTCTATACACGAGTCGAGAGGTAGCAGCTGAGCGCAGTCATTCTTCTTCTCTACAACTAAGTTTTATCCCATCCCATCCTGGCCCGGGTTTTTCCCAGTTTTTCCTTCGGGTGGAGGCGGATTTCTTATACAGGTTCTCTACGCTTTGTCTAGGGGCGCGTTTTATTAATCTATAGTTCGATAATAACTTGTACATGTACATTTTTTGCGTTAAATTACAAACATATTGACATTATATATGTATTATAACTCGCAGCTAACTTTTTATCTTATCTAGGAACTTATGCTGAATGTTTTTAATCCGCCTCTGCCTTAGGGCCCTTAATCGGAATTGATGGAATACGTCCCTTGCTTTCTTCCGGAGAGTAAATTAGTTTATTGTCCTCCACGTGGTCATACGCAGTTTGTACTGTTTTTTGACAATAAATTTATTATTATTATTATTGATATTTTTAGCATTTTTTAAATCCTCTGTGCTGTGCATTTGTAAAACGCATGTGCCTTCCTTACTAATAAGCAACATCCGACCATGTCACGTCCAAACTGAACTTGATATTTTTAAGACGACATTTCACTAGCAAAATTAAAATATTCCTAAAAATAGCTTTATTTTTTCTTCTTCCCGTGTCTGCACTACCTCGTATACGAGTTTTACCTTCGTTATAGAAGTTAACGTTGTTGTACGAGTCAGTTTCAATTAGCTTATTATCCTCCATATGGTGTCATTAGCAATAAAGTTCTATGTCCTTGTAGCCAAGTGATTACATCAAAGTTCTGAAGAAGGACCTTTGATATCATATAACGTCGCTAACAACACAAGAACAAGGAGAAGGAGGAGGAGGAGGAGGAGGAGAAGAAGGAGGAGGAGAAGAAGAAGAAGGAGGAGGAGAAGAAGGAGGAGAAGAAGAAGGAGGAGAAGAAGAAGAAGAAGAAGGAGAAGAAGAAGAAGGAGGAGAAGAAGAAGAAGAAGGAGGAGAAGAAGAAGAAGGAGAAGAAGAAGAAGAAGAAGGAGGAGAAGAAGAAGAAGGAGAAGAAGAAGAAGAAGAAGGAGGAGAAGAAGAAGAAGGAGAAGAAGAAGAAGAAGAAGGAGGAGAAGAAGAAGAAGGAGAAGAAGAAGAAGAAGAAGGAGGAGAAGAAGAAGAAGGAGAAGAAGAAGAAGAAGAAGGAGGAGAAGAAGAAGAAGGAGAAGAAGAAGAAGAAGGAGGAGAAGAAGATGAAGAAGGAAGAGAAGAAGATGAAGGAGGAGAAGAAGATGAAGAAGGAAGAGAAGAAGAAGAAGGAGGAGGAGAAGAAGAAGAAGGAGGAGAAGAAGAAGAAGAAGAAGGAAGAGAAGAAGAAGAAGAAGGAGGAGAAGAAGAAGAAGAAGAAGAAGGAGGAGAAGATGAAGGAGGAGAAGAAGATGGAGGAAAAGAAGATGAAGGAGGAGAAGAAGATGAAGGAGGAAAAGAAGATGAAGGAGGAGAAGAAGATGAAGGAGGAGAAGAAGAAGAAGAAGAAGAAGAAGGAGGAGGAGAAGAAGATGAAGGAGGAGAAGAAGAAGAAGAAGAAGAAGGAAGAGAAGAAGAAGAAGGAAGAGAAGAAGAAGGAGAAGAAGGAGGAGGAGGAGAAGAAGGAGGAGAAGAAGAGCATATTTCAAGACTTCTGAATTTTCCTCTATTTGTGGAAACGAGTTTATCATCATGGAAAAATATGACAAGAAAATATCTTTTGAAAATTCATAAAATGTTTCGAGTGGAAATTCTAATTTTCGGTGAATATGAAAGTCTCCTCAAATAAAATGAATTCGTATTTTCTCCTCCAAATGATTCGTATCTTCTTTTGAATGTGCATGTCTACTACTATTTAATCACGAGGATAAAAAGCAATGAAATCTTTAATTATCTCTTTGAATTAGGTGACGGAACACTTGCGAGCAAATGGAGTAAACGTTTATGGCAATGCAGTCACTTCATTACCGAAATAATTATGAATGTAATAATATTAAATTACAAAAGCTATGACTTCTATATGCTGCAATTTTATTTATCTTTATCTAAGGTCAGTGTATATTGTAGTATTTGTAAACGGGAAATGTAGCGTGCTATTGAAGCTTATGTACACGGAGCGATAGGAGTTAGAAGTTGGATGGTGGGGGTGATTGTTAGTAGGAGAAGTGATACTTGGAATAGTAGAAGGTGGATAGAAGACAGTCACAGCTCTATGAACTGGGACATTGAAAGTGAAAAGTTACAAAGATATTTTTGGCCCCGCCGGGACTTGAACCGGGAGCGACGTGGTGAAGCATGCGAATCCCTGAGCCTCCGGTGGGGTTGAGGAGATTGCATAATAGCCGGTAGCCACGTGGGTATGAAGGAAAGAGTAAATGAAGGAGTCAATGAACGAAAGAATGAATGAATGTAAATGAATGAAGCTGTTTGAAGCAGGTTTTGAAACCCAGGGGGTCGACAGATAGAGCACTAACCACACTGATCGCTCTTCCAGAAATGAAACAATTCCTTGAAAGTTGGAAAGCCCACACAATAATTTCCATGAATACAAAATCGTGTTCAGAGATACGCAGGAAGAAAGCTAAATAAATTTCCACCATTCACGTCTCGTGTGTGTTGTGGAATCACGCACATTGCTGCGCACTCTTCCACTCTTGCGAGAGAAGAAAAAAAAAAGTTATTTGTTCAGAGTACAAATTACTTCCCTATTACTTTGTGTTTCATCGATATTGTCTACTCAAAGAGTTTCCCCGTTTTCCCTCCCGGAGAAAGTTGAGGAAAACAACTCGCTATGTTGGTATCATGCGTCTAGACAAAACCCTCGTGTTCCGCAAACGCGTTACTACTTCATCCGCTATCATCACGTTTTTCTTCTTCATGTTACAAAATGAACGAAACAATTCTACTTCCTCCGTCGCCTTTTACTTTCCATTCTCTTCATTCCCAATTCTGTGATAATAATCCATCCTGGCAAACCGGGTTTTCCTCCGGTTTTCCTTCGGGTAGAGGCGGATTTATTATACAGGTTCTCTAGGCTTTGTCTAGGGGCGTGTTTATTGTAACAATAAGTCGTGCATTTAGTGGGTATTTTTTTCAACTCTTATGATTTTTAAACACTATACTCAGAATAATCTATAGTTAGATAATAAATTGTACATGTAATTTTTTGCGTTAAATTACAAACATATTGACATTCTATAATTTTTTTAACTCGCAGCTAACCTTTTATCTTATCTAGGAACTTTTGCTGAATTGTTTTGAATCCGCCTCTGCCTTAGGGCCCTTGATCGGAATTGATGGGATGGTCCCTTGCTTGCTTCCGGAGAGTAAATTAGTTTATTGTTCTCCACGTGGTCATACGCAGTTTGTACGGCTTTTTTGACAATAAATTTATTATTATTTAGAACGCGTGAAGGTATTCAACAAACGCAAATGAAAAATTACATTTTATATTTATTATTCTACGATATTTTTATATTTAATACAGATTTGTTAAGAAAGAATTATTTAACGATCTGGTGGGAATTACTCTCGAAGACACCACGATTTCAGCGAATTTTAATGCACGTTTGTGTCCAGCAGATTATTAACCTTCTCCCGAAAATAAAAGAACAAGTTGTACGTAGTTAACCGATAAAATACTTCACTCGAAGACAGATTAAAATATAATTTTCACTATTGCATCTTATTTCTAACGCTATAGTTAAATGCTATAGCTACAACTATCTGGTATCCCAACGTAAATCAGTGTTGGAGACTGTTTCGAATTTCGATCCCGAAGGAAAAGTTTCAATACGATGACAAATGTATTTATTAAATGAACCAAATTCTGCGGCTGGTTCACATCTATACCTCTGTAGGAAGTGAGAGGGATGAAATATTAAGACATAATAAAAGATAATCAATGCTGGGGTAACCTGACCTAACCCAACCCGCATTATTCAGTCCAACCTAGGCCGTCTATAACGAACGACAAGGACAAGATGAGATTATCATTAAAAATATTCCTTTCGTGTTTATAAAGGAAATAGTCGTAGAGAATGATACATAATGGGCCGATTAATGAGTGTTATGGAGATGCTGTTTTATATTAATCAGCTCAATTCAGTCATGTGCGACTCAACACTTAACCTGTATTCCTCGATACTAAATTTCAGTTTAGTCAGTAAGTAGTTCCAGAAACAACTTCTAATATATTAGAGAAAAGTGATTAAGTAGTAACACTAACATAGATAACTAATGGCGATTTATGAATGAACGAATTTAAGTGCTAATTCTACAACAATTAACGTTCATTATATATAAAGATTAAATAAAAATTGCAAGACTTACGGCCTTTTAGGGACGAACAGAACATATTTTTTGTGTTAAAAGCGAAGTCGTAACGTTGTGAATTATANATATTTTTTGTGTTAAAAGCGAAGTCGTAACGTTGTGAATTATAAAAGGTCCCAAGTCTTGCATTATTTATTTAAGTTCTAAATTCACGTAATTAAATCTGTGAGCCCTCAGCTATAGTATTTTAACATTATTAACATTCGAATAATATCGGGAGCACATTTCGTAGGATTTCGCTGGATCTAAAATGTACTTTCGTAAACTCATAAAAATCCATAAAGCTCGACCTCTTGTTTTCCCGCCGCCGCAACAAACGCCTATCGCCGCGCGTGTGAATGACAGCTGAGCAACGGGATCGGGCGTATGCGGTGGCGATGGGGGCGGAACGTCTCGCGTTGCAACTGCTTTCGCTCTCGCGCGCCTCCGCCTACATCGCCGCCTGTGACGCAATTTCTCTCCCCTCCCAATGCCACCAGGCGTCGCTGCGGGATGACTGTTACTGGAGGTCTACCTCTCCGTCCAGCGGTCACCGCTCTGGTTCCGCTGGACCCGTTCCGGCGCATGAGGCGTGACACGGCGTCTGGGCGGGGACCCGTTCGCGTTCCGAAATAGATTATTGCAAGGCTAAGGTGATATCATGCGTCTTACGCGTATGAATGAATTCTGACGTAACAAACATTTCTCGTCATCATATTGCTGTGCAAGGGATTAGGAATATAAGAAATTGATAGGCAAAGGTGGAACTACAATTTTAAGTCGCCCTGAAAGAAGTCCGAAGACCTCTAACAGAAAAAAAAAAGACTACTCAGTATTAGGTTTTTAATAGGTATTATTTCGGTTGTATCGTGTAACCAAAAATTAATACATTATGAATAAATTTTTATCATATTTTATTATTAACCTGTGTATTATATTACCTAAGGGATTCGAAAACTAAAACAATATTACAATTAAAAATTTATCTCAACTTTTACAGTTCAATTATATTAATATAATTTTTTTTTCGTGATTTTATGTCTGGCAGTTCTTTAATTAACCACACTTGTGTCTAAAGTGTGCCAACTGCGAACCTATGGTTTCAGTCATGTATCCAATCGTGAGAGATGTGAAGAACTTCTCTTGCAGAATTTCGTATTTTAAATAGATTTGCAGGCTATTAAAAGGTATAGACATATTACTGTCATTCATAAACAGACAGTTTAGGCAACTTTAAAACTTTAATAGGGCTCGTTAGTGGTTTCACCCACAACTTGAGACATTATTTTTTTTTTTTAAGTAATTAATTTGTAATCGAAAGAGAAGTTACAAACTGAGTAAATAACTTCGTGGACGACTAACTAATTTACTTTTCCGAAGCGAGCCAACGATTATCTCATCTATTCCAATGTGAAGGTCCAGAGATGGATTTAACATTTCTGCGCCCCCAAATAAAAATTCTGACTTGCACCCCCGCGCGTTATAAAAACAAAAATAGATCACTACTTGTTATAATATCTAAATAATTATTTTCAAGATATTATAGAAGAACAGTTGCTAAATAAATGCGTTATCTGTTTATTATTCCGAAAGTACTGCTACTAAATTGTACCAATTAAAATCACTCAAAATTTTCGAATTATGTCACAGCCACCCCTTCAATGAAACAGCCCCTAGGCATAAATGCACCTGTAACAGAAGCAAAACCGGAGAAAAATTCTATCCAGGATAGGTTTTACAGTAAAGTTTTATTCAAATATGGATGTTGGAATAGTTACCAGTTTTATTAAAAACTTTGTGTTATTCATAATACTTACCATTTTACTCATGCTTATTTTAAATTTTCTACCGATGTATTTCACCTAATTCCGCGATCGAAAGTTCAAAGACACGAGAAAAGCAACAGAGTAGAATCACCTTATTGCGAAATACTGCCGTCAGAAATGAGTGGGACGTCAGCGGTTCGTTACACGATCTACACTTTACTTTCCAGATTTTAAAACTCTTGAGGCGCGTGACCTGGTTAAATAAACTGCGTTTTACTTTTACTCGAGTGGTAACACTGGAAACGTATTCATCACTTGTCTTGGGAATCGAATTACGGAATTATTGTCTTAGACAGGGTCGCAGGTCACTACCGCACACCAGACACCTACCTAGAACTCAAAATTTAGATTTTGAAAACAGCTACAAGTTGAAATACAAATCAAAAGCACACAGTTTTATTAGCATTAAGACATGAAAAAAAGAAATTAAGAAAATGATAGATCCGCAAGATCTCGTAAAAACTTTCCAAAGCGTTATCTTAGAAATTTCTTGTCAACAAATGCGAAAAACTATGTATTTTTAATTTTATAATATTTAATTTAAAAATTGTATAAAACAAAATTTAAAAATTTAACCAAGTTCAGTACAATACTCATAAAAATACAGTGCAAAACTTAAAAAAAAATTATTACGAATTGTTTACATGCATAACTTATGACGACATAATGTCATAACTTTTTATTCCTTCACCTACCGTCTCTATCTTAAACGCAATAAAACAGTTAAAAATATTGGGCCTTCTTTCTAACAACAAAGAATTTTCTTACAAGTTTTTATCTTTGACCTTCGCGACCCATTAATTGACGACCAATGTGTCGAGAAACTCTGATAACAACAATATTACAAGCTTTAGATGATATATAACCCCCAAAGGATATATATATATATATATATATATAATATCACGATGAGTCATGTACATGCTAATCCTTCTTTCATTGTAGTTACATTTGTAGCAGCACAAAAACTTAAAGTCTAGTTGTTGTTGTTGTTGTTGTAGTTTTTTTCTTCTATTCAAAATCATACTTTTGGTGCTCTTGTTGTAGAACGTGCATCGATCATTGTGTGTTCGTCAGCTTTACTTTCTCCGACGCAACATAAATCAATTGCGTTGAACGAATCTATCGTCGCGTGAATCACGCGATCTGCTGTTTTTGGTCGCCCGTAAAAACATTCACAAACCTATAAGAATAAACTCCCGATGATAATATTTTCCTGAAATCTGCGAGAATTAACTCAACGAACAAAATGTATTCTCGATATTATAATTTTATAACTCGGGGTTTTAGGACTCGCCAACTGCGAGGTATTTATTCGTGTGACTTAATTTTATTTTATTTCTCAACAGTATTAGTTTCCTATGGCGTCAATATTCAGATCCCAGCGATACCTCCTCTCTTCGTTTGAAATAAAGCAGAGGGTGTTCTACCCTATTTTGATGTTACCAACGTACCTATGTTTAATTCGAATATTCAGAATCATGGGTGTTCTGATCTTTATACACTATAAATTCTCAAGAAATGCCCCAGTTTTTTTTCCCTTGCACGGCGAATACCTCGCAACAGCTGCGGGTTGTAAAGTCGTTCAGCAGCTGCAACTTAGCATTCTCCTTAATCATTGCACAGTACACCGATATTTTCAAAGATATCAAAGAAATAATTTATTGCCAAAAAAAGCAGTTGGATATTGCGCATGACGTGGAGAATAATAAATCATTTTGCTCTACTGAAACAAGTTAGATACTACTCTATCAATTTCGCTCAAAGTTCTCAAAACAAAACCGGAGAAATATCTGGGTCGAGATAGTAAATTTAATAATAATAATAAATTTATTGTCAAAAAACAGTGCAAACTGCGTATAACCACTTGGAGGACAATAAACTAGTTTACTCTCCGGAAGCAAGCAAGGGACCATCCCATCAATTCCGATCAAGGGCCCTAAGGCAGAGGCGGATTCAAAAATTTCAGCAAAAGTTCCTAGATAAGATAAAAAGTTAGCTGCGAGTTATAATACATATATAATGTCAATATGTTTGTAATTTAACGCAAATATGTTTGTAAATTTACATGTACAAGTTATTATCGAACTATAGATTATTAAAACTCGCCCCTAGACAAAGCCTAGAGAACCTGTATAAGAAATCCGCCTCTACCCGGAAGGAAAAACGGAGAAAAACCCGGTTTGCCAGGAAGGGTTGTAGTTTCGGGCTGCAAAAAATAACCAAAAATATCGTCATTGAATACTGATACGTTTAGGTTTCCCGACCTCAATACTCAGACAAATATATGACCGAAAATCTTAAAATCTGATTTAATCTGGCCAAGTCTAAAATTAGCGTTAATTGAATTTAATATTACTTCGAACGGTGTATTGGTAACAGATTCTTTGTTACCATAGGGAGCTTTCTGTATCAATAAAAATTCACGAATCAAAATTTTTTATAAAAGAATTATCAATGGAAGAAGGAAGTGAAGTCCCGAAGGAAAAAACAAATTAAATTGAACTATCATCAATGGACTCATTAATAATGGATTGATTATTATTAATGGATTATTAATATTAGGGTTTTCCAGTCTGTAAATACTATCACGATAAAGTAAGTTTTTCATTACTATAATGATTATTTAGTGAGGAACAAAGTTATAGTCAACCGAAATTTTTTTCCCCCAAAAACTGCCTTTCGACAGGTTATCCTGTCACCTTCAGTGGCCTACAATCAATATACAGGAATATATTTAGCTATTGGTAAATATGGTCTTATTGTTATTAAAATTAATATATAATAATAATTACAAAACTATATATTAAAATAGTACGTAATACGTATTAGTACGTTGCAGTTAATAATAATCAGAGAGTTTAATACTAAATGGTTTCAGATATTTAAAAGATTATATAAATAATTGGATGATAAATGTTTGTTCGCAAAAGTATTACATGAAAATTTTAAATTAGTGAAGATTTTGCAATAAGAAAAAGTTTTGTAAACCGATCACCACCTTCGCTGCCCTGAAGGGTGTGAGTGGAATGCGAGGATCTGGTCTCCTCTGTGTCTTAAGAAGGCGTGACGGGACAAGGGAGTTATGGGTGGGCGGGCGAGCGAGAGGGTTTCTGCTAAATGGATTCTAGGAGGAGGGTTGCTATTGGGGAGAGAGAGAAGTTTGTTTGTTCATTTAAAATGTGTGTGTTGGTTTATTGCTTTCTGAACGTGTATTGACTCTAGTCAAATTCTGTTATAATATGTATTTTCCATTTCTAGTATGTGTGTGAGTGTGTCTGGGTTGTCGAAAGCCGGTTTTCGTAAATAAATATTTTTTGTTTGACTGTATTTCTCATTAATGTAAAAAACGAATACAACATCATTATCTAATTATAATGATTATTTAGTCTGGAGGCAGAAGTATATCTGAGCTACTCAAATAACGCCAACTGACATAAAATAATAACAGATATATGTGCAAGAGTCAGATTTTAATGAGAATGTTACACGTTGTCTACGTAACCGTATACTGAAATTAAATGTCTTATAAGTGTGAGGTCTTATCCCAGACTCGTATCCAGAACTTCAGCCAGGAAAGAGATTGATCAGTTTTCTGAACCAACGGACGGACATTCCAGATGGCTGGTGATCGTTATTCTGATTATTGAATGATATATCGCTTTCAACTCTCAAAACAGAATTTTTATTTTCTGTTCATAAAATTCCGATGTCCAATACCAATTCCCGTATTGCTCTGTCAGCAAAAGACGAAGCAAGTTTGCGAGGCGATGCGCCCGAGTGGCACACGTCCATCGACTTCTGTTTCAGGCGCATCTCTTAAGATACCTGGCCTAAAACGGGGCCAGACGTTAACAGAGGCGGATTTAGGCATAGGCGACTGTCTAGGAGTGCAAGACTTTTGGGGGGCGGAAAAAGAAAAACAGACGAAAATATAGCAATATTTCTAACTTAATAATATTATTAAAAGTCTGTTCAACAATTTCATTTTTTAAATTTTCTATAATTTTAATTTAATAAAAAATTAAATTTAAAAATTATCTTTTAGGTCTAAATTAAATATGTTTATACTACTTTCTACCTTGCAATAATAGATATAAACAATGAAACAAAAATACAATATATAAATATAAATATTTCACAATGTTTCGATTACGTTTTAAGTCGTCGACAGGTGATCAAATAATAACAAATTATAACAGAACAATTAAATATATTACACAAATATAAACCAAAAATATGTTTACAAAAAACAAACTACACAAACATGTTATAATATTGTATTGTATAAACCAGATAGATAGCTTTTGAGTTTCAGTGCGTATAGGCAGAATACTCTCCATGTACTTAGAGACGTAACGAGACATAAATAGTATTGTAATTTATTTTAATCGAATTACCAGTCACAAATGCTTTATTCGTCAACGTTTCGTCAACGTACCAATCAATATGAGCTATAGACACAATAAATATGATGATTAAATCATTAAAGACAGTTAAAACCAAATCATACTATAAAATGCACAATATTTAGGGGAACTTTTTAAATCCAAGTTCCCATGTGAAGCAATCGTAACACACCGACGTCCTCCAGGCAGCGATCCAGGAAGAAAAGAACATGTGAATAGTATTATTCAAACAGACCTTATCTGGAGAACCTTTTCCTGTTACTGTTATCTTTTTGAAATAAAGAAAAATCTATGATGTTTGGTCAAATAAGCAAATTAGAAAACATTTAGGTGGTCATAATTTTTTAAATAATAAAATCATTAAACTAATAATTATAATGACTTTTCTTTTAATAAATGTTGTGACCACCTAACCACGTTATTCTCGGTGCTCCGTGGTGATGTGGTGCGTGTGAAAGGAGTAGTGTGCCAGTGTGGTAGGTGGGCCGGTGTAATGATACGCTATTTCAACAATTCCTTCAGCAGACGTATAATTTACCGAACATTACATCGTAGAATTTAAATACAATTCATCATATTTTCTGACATATTCAATTATTGTTCAAACTGAGTGTTCGACATTGAACTGTCAAGAGTAAACTTCTATACGAACTTCGTAACTCGTGTGCATGATTCGCTGTGGGAGTTGCGCTCCAGTCATGTTATTTCTCCACACAGCCACGGTCATTTTCAGCCCTATATAATATTTCGTGAACAATGGTCCACCTTTTACGCAACGCATTGCAAGTAAGAACGACAGTTGAGCAGCTCACGTCTTGTTCTGCGATCGCGTCGGACCGGTCAAACTGGATCCACGAATGTTTTACAAAACCTTAACCTTTGTGACTTCTAGAGGACCTACTCGTTCCACTAGATTAGTACTGTGGTTGTGCAATTCGTTAGCATTTTTATTTCATCATTGCTCCAGTTATGTGGACAAGCTACGTTTTTTTCGCAACCTCACTTGTGCAGTCCCCAAATATTAAAGCCACCCCTCCCCCCCAAACGCACTCAGCACTTTCCAAATATCCACCTCCATCATCTGTAATTATTCTTCGTTGAACGTTGCCGTAATTTCTGCTGCTTAAATTCCGGACGGAATTTTATAGGAACCAATTGCACCAAATTATTCATTGGCGTCAATAAGTGCTCTTTTCTCGGCCGAAGTCATATTAACCCCTATTTACATACCTGTATTGCTTGTTGTACGAGTTTTATCGTGTCTAACTCAGAATTAATCAGTAGCACACCAACTACTATTACATGCATTGTTCAAATTGTTGTTTGATCTTGATGTAAATCTATTTTATAGATTAATTTATTTAAATAATTGTGTCACCTACATCCGTAAATGTTTGAATCATGAATACTAACAGATCCATAGAAAACGAAATGTTTTAATTTTTTTATCTCAATTTTTAATAGTACGACAACAGTTTGATTGACTTATTTATGGCAAGAATTTTATAATTGAATGTCAGATGCAAGAAAAATATAAATAAATATTTTAACCATTTTAAGAAAACTTCGGAAAAGTAACAATTGTTTTTTCCTTCAGTATGGATCTTAGCTATTAGTTATTTCCACAACATTATGAAT
>NNCF01126356.1:432943-459003 GCA_002313205.1 Laupala kohalensis | reverse complement strand
TATCTGAAAGGGTATGCGAGAGATTTGTTGGTTGAGTGTGCCGGATGAGCACGTGCTGGTGTACGCTTGTAGAGAAGTAATTTCTTTAGATTTACTATTAGTTTATTGTCCTCCACGTGGTCATACGCAGTTTGTACTGTTTTTGACAATAAATTTATTATTTATAGTATGGTTTGAGTAAATGCGTCGATTACACTAGCTCTTTCCGTGACCGTTACGCGGTCAGCGTCATCAACGTAAAGTATACGCTTGTGCAAAACCTCTATCACTGGAATACACAGCGCCAGTCCACTCTTTGCTAAGTATAGTCACCTCGCCAGAGGACATGATGGTAACCGTGAGTCGACGACGCTGCTCCGCTCTGCTACCTTTCACTGCTCACGGCCGGCCACTCGAGGGTGCCACGAACGACGTGTGTTGGGGGGTTTGCGGGGGGGGGGGGGTATGCCCCTCGTTTGCTTATTTTTGCATAGAAAAACCCATCAGCTACATTCTCTCGAGTTTTGTCTTCGACTCTGATTTCTATGCATGTTAGCGCAGTTGGAGTCTCCTTGTTTTTTGCCCTCGTAATTGCGTCAGACGCACGGTTTACATTTTGAATTTTGAATGAAATCTTGTTTTCTTTCATTGAAATGTGTTTGTTTTTATTTTATTATTTATTTTTATGCGAGGTTCAGGCGATGAGGCCTGCTCTTTCTCCTAACCGTTGGACTTGGGGAAGGAAATTGGGAAGGAGAGATATTGGGTTGTGTGGTTGGGTTTATTATTGTCCTGTATTGGTCTTAATCAGTACGTAAAGTTTCTGTATGCATTATATACTTATTTACATGATGGACGGCGCAAATTAAAAACTTTACGTGCAGTTTCACGAGAAATAAACGAATCAGAAACAAACGAAAAACAAAATTTAGGGTTCACTTCAGTATTACGTTCTTTTTCTATTAACTCAAATTCTATTTACCAAGATTTCGACGTTTCAAATTACTACTTATCCATACCAGGGCCGGAATCTGCTACCCGTAAATAGGCAACGTACTTTTTTTAATTTTAGATGAAATTTTTATTGTTGTATTATAATAGTTTCATTTTAACAAGAACTTGCGTTAACTTGTTTCATGACGAAATACAGTTTAAAACATTACTCCCATGTGATGGAAGAATATTGTAGTCAGAGTCATCATAGTACTCACACATCCTCTCATTACGAATTTCGAGCAATTTTCCGCTCGTGAGATTTCCTTAGCGAATTGCGTTTTAATTATTGTTTCTTGCGCGTCGTTGCCAAAGAACTGCTTTCACTCAGCTACGCACAGCGGCCTTGGCATCCGAGAAGCCACTAGTTTCGCTTCAACTGTTTTACTCGCACCCGATGCTAACCGCAAAAGAATGAAATAGTCTCACATTTTATTGCTATCGTATACCAATATGTTCATCGAAGCAAAATTCTACAGAAAATATCGGTAATCTGTTGTTTGTCACTACAACGTCTAGTGAAATATGTTATTTCTCAAAATGACTGCCATTCAAGACCTACTAGATCATACTAGAGATAATCGTATGTTCTATACATTCACGTATCACTTTTAAAGTCGCGTCAAGCTTTGGGAATGTCTGTGGCGCTACGGTGAAAACGTGAACTATTATAAAGTATTGAATCTCAAATTATGCGCTCGATAGCACTAAGGTCACTCCTTTCCTCTGTATGACAAGAATCGAACTCTCCCGCGACGAAGTGAGGTTTCCAACCACCCTCCCCGAGAAAGCGTTATAGACACCTCTAAGTAGTGGGCGCGCTTTCCTTGATATTCTTTTGTGATATGGTTAGGTGTTAGATAAACGATAATCAGTAGTATGATGAAGTAGGTCTCGCTGGCCTCTGCAAGTCAGAAGGTTTTGAGTGACGTACAAAAACGATGTAAATGATCATATATTCAGAAGGCTGTGATTGATTCTTGTGTGCAGAGTTTTACTTCCGTTGTTCCGAATTTTCATATATCAGAAACAAACGAAAGTAGTTTATTTTTTGTTTCAAGATGCAGAGTTTGAATTTGGTATTTGATGAGCTGCTTTAAGTTGGAGTAAAATACTATTGAAAATTACAAAAATATAAGAACGTAACTACAAAACCAAATTAAATAATTTTCATTGATCCATTAATGAAACAAAACCTAAAATACGATTACTTTTAAATAACAAATAGATACTTGAGAAAATAGAAGTATATAAGAGAATATTAAATAAAAAATAATTTTATAAAATATCAACAGTATATGCTGTAGATCAAGATGTGTATGTATCGATGTAAAACATCGATTCAAAGGACGCATCGACATTCAGGAAGTATGGCATCTCGACGCGCATCCCACCTCACTTGTTTTTTGTGACGCTTTGTGGGTTGACAGGAGTCGAAACGGATGGTGCTCTCGTCGATTCACTGGAGCACTTGTCATTCCGAGGCCGTGTATTGAGAGTTGTGACGTTAACGAGAGCATGTTGAGGCGCAGTTGCAGGAGAACTGTTTTTCACTTCGTGACGTGTGGTGTTGTCCGTAAAAGGATGTTGGTTGCAAGTCGCCGACGAAAGCTTTTAAGTCGCTGGAAACGGTGAAAGACCTGGCCTCCGAGAGCAGACAGCCACAGAATCTCTGACATGCAGAACCGCACCTATCGGATTAAAATTCCCTTAAACATGTTTGGGTGATCACTTTTCTTAAAGTAAAATAATTGGTTTAGGCAACAATTAAGTTGGGCTCTAATGACCTCGATGTTGACGAGCCCTAAAGCCCCATAAAAAAACAAAAATCAATCAGGTCTTGTTTGCGGCAGCCATAGTGTTTCGTATTTTTCACGTGATATCGTGAAATATTAACTGAAGTAAAACAACATTTGATACGACATTTCTAAACTGCGATGTAATGGGATCAACTCGGGACTCCTGCTTCGATGGCACAAACCCCGGAAGACTGGATGTGGGTGGAAATGGTGTAAAGTTGTGGAAGGCGAACGGGTGGTATAGTGGTTAACATCCCTACGATTAAAAGAGGAGTCCCTGTTTCAAATCCTGACTAGTCGCTATTTTGACCCGACCGAAAGTTATTACTAATCTTCCCCATGTGTAGGGACACGGAAGAAATACATGTAAAGTAATTAGTTTCAGGATAAATAGCTAAGTAAATATACGGTTTTTGGAGAGAAATCATTTTGATTGTACTGAACCAGTGTAATTATCATTTACATATTATAATTATATTCAAATCACTGTAATTATTCGCGCAAGTTACGATAGAAAAAAATCATTAATTTAGGCTATTTTTTTGGAATCACACGAGTGCCCAATGATTTCTCCGATGTACCTCACCGAAGAGGATGATAAACGCATGACGTGAGGGTGAATGAAAGTGAGTGAATGGTGGAATGGAAGACAGGGCAAATGAGAGAGGTAGCCCCGGAAAACCAACCACAATCCCATTTTGTCCACATGTGCAAACTACATGGATCATCCGTGATTTGAACCATAAGTGACACTAAAGGTGGCAGGCGAGTGTACTAATCACTACGCCAAGGATCTCTACTTGCCGATACGTAACAGCAATTCATAAATTTTATTTGANTATACACATCAAAATGGCAAGTGAGTAAGAATTAAATTCAAATAAATGTTTGTGTTCCAAGGATCCCAAAAAGAAAGCATTCTCCTGATTATCACGACTTGATTCCAACGGCGTTGAAAATTAGGATCAATAAGACGCTGGGCAATTTTATGGAATGTAATGCACAATGCAACTTCACAAAAAGTAGGTAATTTCGACAAGAATGCAATTGCCGGAACCCATTACGTGGAGATTGTTAAAGTTACTGTGTAGCAATCGCAGATTCTATTCGTGACGGGAATCAGAAATATAAAGTGGAATAACCTTGTCTAATACTACTTATAATTTCTATGCGAGATGAAGCAATGCGGCTCACAAAGATGTAATATGAGTCACCCTCTTGACTTCCAAAACGTTCTAATAAGCAATTCTTCGCGAATACTTCCCATTTTATGTTCATGTCACATAAAAGATAAAAACATACGAGCATTGCGTGCAAAGTTACAACGACATTACAAATCTAACTTAATAATAATTATTATAAATTAATAATAATAATAATAATAATAAATTTATTGTCAAAAAACAGTACAAACTGCGTATGACCACGTGGAGGAAAAAAAACTAATTTACTCTCCGGAAGCAAGCAAGGGACCATCCCATCAATTCCTGTCAAGGGCCCTAAGGCAGAGGCGGATTCAATTTTTTTTGCATAAGTTCCTAGATAAGATAAAAAGTTAGCTGCGAGTTATAATACATATCTAATGTCAATATATTTGTAATTTGACGCAAATATGTTTGTAAATTTACATGTACAAGTTATTATCGAACCATAGATTACACTGAGCATAGTGTTTAAAAATCATAAGAGTTGAAAAAACACTAAATTCATGATTTGTTACAATAAACACTGTGCCCCTAGACAAAGCCTAGAGAACCTGAATATGAAAGACAGGGGAAACGGAGGAACCCCCCCAAAAAAGTGTCTCACTCGATCACGTCAAATTACATTTAGTTCAACTAGAGTCTTCAGAAGCAGTAAGCGAGTGCCCTAACCATCACATCAAGGATCACCCTTGTATTAACTCAACGGGTTGTTATAAGTTTCCCCCCCCCCCTACATTTTGTTGTGTCCTAAGTTTGGTCTAAATTTATACGTAAAATTACACGAACTCATCTTAATATTATTAGGTCGCTCATCCTGGCCCGGATTTTCCTCCGGGTAAAATTGGCAGATTTTCCTTGGGCGGGAATGTCATTAATACTTTCGTTTTATTAATCTCGAATTTTTACTGCATAAATATCTACAATTTACTTTGGAATAATAATGGATTACAGTGCGTGTTTATTAATTAATTTATTTTGTAAATATTAAATCCGCCAGTGCCCATGGGCCCTTGATCGGGATTGATGGGATGGTCCCTTGCTTGTTTCCGGAGAGTAAATTAGTTTATAACACCCACCCCCACACACACACACGTGGTCATACGCAGTTCGCAACTGCTTTTTTGACAAAGTTTATTTAGTATTTAAGAGTCTAATTACTTTACAATTTTAGCGTTTTACCAAAATCACTCAGTGTTGCCCGGATGTTCGAATTGGAACCTTGTGAGCCGTCACACACGATTCCACAAAGAATGACGAACAAATATGTCCATCACAACAGCCATCATCCTAGAAAACGCTCTCGCTCCAAGAACTGCTGTCACTCGCTTTTGAAGGACGAGTGTTTTAAAAGTAGTAATTTTAAAAATCTGCGTTATGTCCCTCTCAACTTTCCTATCGGGAGTCGAACCCGGGACGACTTGGTGAAGAGCGACAACACTACCATCTGAGCAACCAGTAGGGTTCATTGCAATTGCCGTATAGGCGCCTACAAGAATACACGCGCAATAAAATTTTCACTATAACTCGAAAATGGTGCGACGCAAGACTTTCAGAAAGGCAGTTTAGCAATCTGTACCCAGAATTAACCGACCTATCAAAATGCTTCTACGCATATATTTAAAATTTTGAATTGCTGTCCAGAAATAGTTTTCTATTTTCAATTAATTCAAGGTTCAAATCTCAAGTTTGCTTTTGATGCATCAATTTGTTCGCGAGTTAACGGGGAAACAAAATTCTTATCATACACACACACACACATTGGACATAGGACGTTACCGTCAAAATCTGAAAATTGACTCTCATGGACGTAATTCTTGTAGATCTGAAGAGATCTCGATCTTTTCTGGCAGATTTCGATACTTCCCTTATAATTGGCCTCGTCAAGACCGTTTAAGATAATTTCCACAACTTGGATTAGGACCCATCTAATGTCGTATACTGGGCAAACATTGAAAAGACACGCTCATCTGCATATATCAGGTTTCGCTTTGTGAAGCAGAGCGTTCCTTTTTTGGGAGTGAAGGTGTGTCCATTGATGCATCTTTTGTGAGTGTTGCCAAGGTATGTGGTGGTGTCCATCGGTTAAAAGTTTGGCAGTTCGAGAAGACTCTACCTCGAGCCAGACACTTTCCTTTAACACATTTGCTCATGCTAAACATGTATTCAGAACTCAAATTTGTGGCAAACATTCTCTGCTTTCCACGTGCAGTGATTTGCACCCAGAATCCTTGACACAATTTTTTAATTGTATTCTACATTAATGTACACAATCATTGAATTATAAACTTAATATTCCCGTTCATACACGATGGTACTTGGAAAATTATTTCATTTAAGTTGGCAGTACGTATTTTAAGAACTCGTACGACCTCAATGTTGTCATGGTTAACATAAATCCATAACATTTATATTTCCATGTTTACGTAATGTAATGATATTTGAAAATGTGTCAAAAGTTGTTGAGTTAAAATTTTTTATCTTTAAATATCAGAAATTAAATTTAAAAAATGAGTAAATTTCAATTATTAAATACACTATAAATACCCATATTATTAGTAACATTTCCTGACCTCAGCCATCCCTCTATAAAATGGAAGACTGATATGAACTGATGGCAATGCAAAGATAATTCAATTTCTGTAGTATCTAAAATTTAATTTCTAAAAATTAAATTTAATGTAGTAACTAATTTTTAAGTTAATTTTGAATTAACAGTATTTTAAGGTATTTTCGTAATAAACGTCACGGAGCGATTGTGTCTCTTTCCTCGAACGGACTACGCTCGACTCTTTACATCGAATTGATAAAACACATGTTTATTATCAGTTAGCCACGTATACTGTCAATTGCGGTGAACGTTAATATTTTGTAAGTCTAATGTACATATTTCGTGAAAGGAGTAAATTAATATTATTATTTCTTCTCCTAAAAATATTTCCGTTCTTTCTCGAATCTCTGCAATGACGACATGGCATAGAACAAAAATAACACGCATTGAGTAATCCCAATCATTGCAACTCCACTCTCATTGCAATAAACTGTGACCGGGAAGTGGTCTTGAGAGAGGACATTAATTAATCTGTCTGAGCGAGAAAACGGTTCATTTTATCATCTGCTGTCTTTGCATTGGAATAGGGGTATGGAGATCAGTGGGGCTTTGGGCTATTCGCATCGTAACGACCGCTGCGCCGAGCCGTACCCGCGCCGTGTCGTTTCGTGTCTGTTCCGCGTGCTTCGAGTGAACGTCTGTTGAGTCAGTGACCCTCTTTCGTTGCAACCCACTGCAACGGGCGCACCGCGGCCAACAGCGACGGTTAACTCTGGTGGGGGGGGGAGAGACATTCCCTTTCGCTGGCAGAGTCGCGGGCGGTTACCACGACGTAGTCATGGGGACTGCGTGGATCAAATGTTCCGTTGATTTGCATCCGTGGGGCTGATATTCGAAGTCATGTAACAAAGTCATGTTAATTATGCAATATGGCTACCTAACACAAATTACGAACATCTACGAATTTAAGTAATATCCGAATAAATATTATTGGTAGTCACAGAAGCGACTGTTTGGTGTAAAAAAGGTTAATAACACAACAAGCTAAGACACAATATGCTCGATACTCACGGAACAGAATGGCACCACAAGAGAAGTGAATTGAATTGATGGTCTAAGATGGCGATGGATTGAAGATTTCGGAAATTCAAATGTCCTGTCAACAGAATGTTAGGTACTAATATTCTTATTCTTATGGACTATGGCGAAGCAAAAAAGTTGTCTTCGTTGAGCACATGCTGTGTTCCAACATCAAGCCACTTAGTCTGACAAAAAGTGAATGAATGATTGAATGAATTATGTATTGTCTAGAGAGGAGCTGTTACAAACTGCCAATGACAATTTTACGATTATTCACTGCGACTAATGAGCAATAAAATCACAAACACAGAGTGACGCCGTTCTTGATTTTCTTTTCTTAATCTTCGCGAAGTAAAGAATCGTGACTTCGAGAACACAAAAAAAACTAAATTTAAAAACTTCTACTCAGGAAAGGATTTGTTTTTCGGCTGATGTGAGGTTAGAACGTACATACGTGTCCAAAGATCGAGTTCGTGGTCCAAAGGTAATGCGTTGTAAAAACAGTTCCTCGGAAACAAATTTTTGTGATAGGTTTGAACCACCATCAGAAGAGGTAGAAGACGAGGTCACAAAACATTTCACAATTATAATAATTCTTAAGTTATTTTTTTTATAATAAGCGCGGTCTTTCATGATCCAGACTAAGAATAAATAGTNTATATATATATATAAAGGCGAAAAATATTCCGTTTCAGACGTATCGACATGAGCATCAAGAAGCCACCATAACAATTACCGTGACCCATAACGAGTTTCGTTTCACAAGGAGTTGTCATAAAACCCTTATCTCGTAAAATTATTTTGAAAGTGACACGTTTTTACCCAAATAAACATTATTAACGATGAACATGATTGGAGCTCAGAGGATTCGTTATTTGAAATTAAATTTAGCCAATTATTTTATGTCTTTTGGCTATGAGGTTCAGGCCATGAGACGTGCTCTTCCATCTAACCGTTCGACTTGGGAGAGGGAATTGGGAAGGAGAGATGTTGGGTTGTCAGGAAACTTATGATACCGAACAGACATTCGTCAGCAATAGGTGAAAACCTCGCCTAGTTCTACCGAGCAGGGTTTGAACCCACGCTCTCCCTCTCAGCGAGATACCACTAGACCACCGCTGTCGGTAACAACTACCGTTTACGTAATGTCTCACACACGATAGCACTCAACTTTTATTAGAGAAAAGAAAAGTAAGAGAAATAGATGAAAATCTGAGATACGTTCGAGAAAGCAGCATTTCCTGGAATTCCTCAGGCTACTTGTGTTGAGCCGCGATCTTGTATTCTACGCTCCGGTGCCGCTGTTCCGCCATTTGTAGACGCCTTGTAGCTCTTCACATGGAAGGCGATTAAAGAATTTCCGCGGACCAGACACGCGCATGAACTGACTACGAGTGGATACCTAATTGAGACGGAATAGGAGAGCACTTAAAATAAAATAGCTTCTTTAAATATATAGATTACGCAAGCCATTACTCTTGAGAATTCCATTGTGCAAGATATGCTCTTTATTTATCTACAAATATCATTTCATTCAAATTAAATATCTAAATCTAGAAAGGTACATCGTAAAATTAACAAAAAGAGTTGAGATTGTTATCTTCTACAAGGGTTACACTCAGTTATTGATTACTCTCCGTGTTTTAAGATTCAGAAATTTTGCCGTAATAATATGAAATACAGTCCTAGAAATACGTGGGTTTAGAATAAGTGAAATATTGAACAGAAATAGTTATTGGTCACTATAGATAGAATAAGCATAATTAATATACTCACGTCTCGCACGATAGCATTGTCGTAACACGTGGTATTTCATCACCGTTAACCAATTCCTGTAGGATTTCTATATCTGACTCTACCTGTTGATTCATGGAATAAACATCAAGTAGGATCAAGAGTTCGAATACCAATAAAGTTGGACATTTCTGATCCATCCTTCTATACCTCATTAATTGTCATCAACTGATGCATCTTTTAATGTTCCTTTATATAGGTGCAATAAATCGAAAACATTACAGCAATACATAGTACGTTGAGAATTTTTAATAAAAACAACTTACGTCACAAGTATTATTGTTAGTAACAGGAATTGTAAATTTATGTTCCATATTCAGGAATAAATTAACTTATTATGTACTTTAATTTTAATACCCAATTGATACACATCGAAGCGAAACTGTAGCACACAAATATCCAGTTAAATTAATCAAGTTCTGAATACTGTTTTCTTTAAATTATAAAATTTTTAAGGCAAATTATCGTCATTGAAACTAACTTCTTCTGAACTTGAGTATTGGCATTGATGAGGTATGACAAAATGCAAAACCTGTCATACACAAGCAGAAGCGACACTAGGTATAATCACGGAAGAAGTGTTTCTCTTAGACCTAGCTCGTTAAAATCTGATGTGATGAAACCATTCTCAGAAACCAACCAGTATACTTTCCTTAAACATACCGTGCAAGCAGAAAGTGGAAATACTATATCCGATGATACAATTCTCCCCTTTCGGAATCACCCTTCCGTACGCTGCAGTTCCTCTCTAGGAAGCGGGGGAAGGGATCGGCTGTCTGCACAAGACTCGTTCCAACCGCGTGAACAAACAGCCGCTCGGCACTTGTCCCCCCACGCAATGCACGGCGGGAAAACAACGGTGCAGCGCTCAAGGAAATTCTTGCGCAGTGGAGGGGGGAACCTACGCCACCAGGCGCCGCCACAGACTGCTTGCTTCGAAAGCAGCGAATCGCGACTAATCAACGAAGACTTCTATTCTCCGCAATTTGCGGACTTTTGCGCCGGAATTTCTAGTGTGTTTTGCGAGCGATCCGAGTAATGGAATACAATAATAACTGATCAACGTAACCTTCCTTTGAAAGTGATAGCTTTCTTTTGTCTCGAGCAGCGTAGTTTGTTTCGATTGTTACGTGTTCAACGCTTCCTTGACGACGTTTAGAAACCAAACAAGTAACCTGTCGACAAAAAAAACATTAACCGTTTTATTGTTTTCACTGAGAAATAAGCAAATTGAAAATTGATTTATTATTATTATTATTATTACAAAAATGCACTACTAAGCGTATGAACTTAGAAAAGTAATTAAAGAGCTCGGCTTCCAATTATCAGAGAATATCAAAGTTTCTCGATAGAATTAGTTTATGAAAGTTTTTAATAAAAGTAATAATAATTCAATAATACATAATACACATTTCGGCCAGATTGACGATGACTGAGCTGTCTGCCACTGCTCCTATCACTCCAAGGTCGATGAAGCAGAGATTCCTTTGTAGACGGTTGTTTGAAGGAAGACCTTCATAGTGTGATAGGGCTCTAATAATATATATTTGATTTTATAAGTTATCTAAATAGCATTTGAAACTCAGAGAAGGGAAGATTGAAGAAGACACTAATCAGAAGATGGCAAACAAGACGGACGAGAAGAGAAAAAGGAAGAATGACCGAGAAATATATACCGGATGGGACATGAAAAATGGTTTACATCAAATAAGTACATTGAGCTTATGACTGGTCATGATAATTACGAGGCGTATCCTGGAGATGAGAAGGAAGCACGAAAATACTGATTGCAGGAGGTTGTGAGGAAATGGAAAATAAAATACAGAGCACGTGTTTTGAACAGACAAGAACGGAAGGAACGTTTTCTGAGATGTAGTCAAGGAGTAAGTAAGAAAACAGGAAAGCAAAATGAGAGAATCACGGAGAAGACATAAGAAATATGATACAGATATACGGATGATACACGAGATGCCTGTAAAATTGTAAACGAAAGAGAATCGTGCTACTGGGGCAGAATTGGGGTAGATAAGTGCCTGCCTCTAAGTGGTGGGGACGAGATCGTTAACGCGACTGAGGGGCAGATCGGCACGTGAAAAAAAAAATACGTCTTGAGGCTCGTGATGACGAAAGGTAGTATTAAAGTAGATAGAATTAAAACACTAAAATAACTTTAATGGATATAAATAAACGGAGTAACAAAATGGACTTATTGTGATTTCAACTTGAAAATCGTACCTCACCGGCAATTCCAATAAAGTAATTGCAATTATAATTGATGGAGTAATATATTGCGTCTTACGGAGGAAATACTTATTTTTAAAAAAACTATCAATTTTAATTCACGAAAGTGATGTATGTTTACTTTGACTTGTAGTACATTTTACGTCACTTTCATCTACAGGTCGCCGGTCATCTGAGAAAGATGTTTCACTTTTTTCCTTTGAGATGAGATGAGGTATCAATCACTCAACTGTCGCGCTCGCTCGGCCGCCATTTTGTTTACTTGATCTTGCGTATTTTAAACGAGTCAAGCGAGTTCCTGAATATTGTTTGTACTGTATTATTAACTGATGGAAGCAAATTAAATCATGTTTTTTATTCGATATTATTCATATTGTTGTGTTTTAAAATAATTAGAAGAAAAAAAAAGAAGAAAACAATTGTACACATCTGAGTGACATGACTGATTTGGATTAAGTGCTTGTTCCATCTTAACAGACAAGGTGGTTGTGGTGATGGGGCAAAAAAAAAGGGTAATGAATCATTGGAAACTAGGTTAGTTTACAAAAAAATAATCTTACTGTACTTTTTTTCTCTGTTCCGTGTTTCGTAGTGGCTCTGGCCGCCGTCGTTTCACCCCCTGCCGTCGTCGCCGGCGCTACAGGGCGATGGAAGCGTCAAGCGCAGGCTCGAGCTCTCTACGGCGCTGCGCCCGGACACTACGTCCTGCGAGAGGGCCAAACCGGCAACGACCCGCGCGCAGCAGCTGAACCCGGCGCACCGAGCGCAGCAGCTGACCCGCTCGCAGCACCTCACGCGCAGCAGCGACTCCCGCCGGAGTACTTGGCTCTGCTGCAGGAGATTGCGTCCGCGCAGCAGGCGCAGGCCCAGGCGCAGTTACGCGCGGGCGCAGCTTCTGCGCACAGGTTAGCACTGAGTGAAATGAACGCGTTGAACTCGATGGCTAAATTATACAGAGACCAAGTTCTGATTTGCATCACTAATTCTTCAAAGACCAGTCTATAATCTTCACGCTCATGCCATTAATTGCCATACCAATTTCTCAGGAATGTTATAAACATGTGTTGGCGCCATTTTATTGAAGTATTTACACTTGAGATCATTATACCAACACATCATATATTGTTTACAAAATGTTCGTTGCTTCCTTCTTTGTTTTATTCTTAGAGAATGTCGCGTTTTAGTCATTTTGTAATTTTTAGCATAAAAATAATTTTTAAGAAACTCGTAGTTCTAAAGAACTACACTTTTCATATCAAAATTCCTTTTTGTAATACTCTTTTTCTGAGTATTTTTTATACTTTTTTAAAAAATGTATTATAGTGTTGAAATAAATATGTAGAAAAAATCCGATATAATATGAAATCTTGATGCGTTCATAGTTAAGTGCAAAAGGTAATAAAAATATAAGAATAATAATTTATGATTCATACTTTACACGGAATTATTTTCTGTACAAATAGGTAAAATGAGACGGAATATTTAAGTGATAAACTCGAAAGGTTTTTATTGCTATGGAGGGCAGGGGTTGTTTCCTATAACTTAAAGTATCTTAAGGTTATCGTACGTCATAAATGTTTATAAATAGTAGTTTTATTCACGAAAAAAGTATTCAACAATTTTTTAATGATTTAGTTTTGCTTCATTTTATCGCGTTGCAGTGACAAAAAGAATCTCTAGTATACATGACTTAATTTACACACTCGTATTTATATGCAAAAACTATCTGCTCCACTGCTCCACATCGTCGACGGTTGAAGAGTTCGAGGCAAACTGATTAAAACACTAATTACATTACTCGTATAATGCAATGCGCCTAATGGCTGACACGTCACTCAGCACATTTTTCAAGACACTTGAATGAGTATTAACGATAAAGAAGCATTTTTTATAAATTTGCTACAAAGGAACAAAAAAGAAAGTTTGAAAAGTTTGCAAATAATGATATACATCGTCTTTGCACTTAAACAAATTCAATAAATTGAACACATTAGCGACTGCTGATTATGATTTTGCTGTCATGTCATCTCTACATATAACTTCAGGAACGGCAGAGCATTTCAGTTGAAATTTCCATTTGAGGTGGAAAGGGATGCTTCAGACGTTACTGAAATAATTTTTTAAATTCTTTATTTATTGTAAAACGTTCACATCGTGAATTGTATTATCCTTTTTACGTGACGTAGTTTAAATGCGTCACGTTCTTCTTCAGATTTCGAAGAAGAAAAAAAAACAACTAAACATATCATAATGACGCACGTCATTTGCATCATCATCATATATTATCATTCGCTTTTTACGCATTCTTACCTGATGATAGCAAATGTTCTATCGAAAGTGAAATCGAATATGAATAAAGAAGAAGAAAAATTAAAACGAACGCAGTGAAGACTTGACCATTGTTCGCAGTACAACCTCGGATGTCACTGTATTTTCTCTCTAAAAAGACCCTCTCTGTAAAAAAGATCCCTGGCTCCCGCACTTTATATCCTGAGTCTGAACGTCAGTCCGATGACGTGATTTATGAACGGCTCCTTAAATATGTCTTCTTACTTAGTTTATTACTTTCTTATTGAGAAACATTGATTATCATCCCCCTCTCGGTCATATACAGTTTGCAACTGCTTTTTTACAATAAAGTTATCTATTTATTCACTTACTCGTTTTTGTCGCGTTTGGGCTCGTTTTCGTTAGAACCTAATACAGATTTTTAAAAAAAATTTAGATTCAAAATTTGAAATGTCAACTTGAATTTTTTTAAAAAATCCAGTATTGTGGGATAGTGCCTAGTAGGTGAGTCATTGTTGGTCACCGGTCGATCGGAAGGGTGAGTTGAGCTCCGAAAACCCCCTTAACCCTCTAGTTAACACGTCTGAGTGGAAATATTATAAATAACATTCAGTATAAAAGATTTGAAAATTATAGACTATGTTTTCGGTTGTCTATCTCATCTGTGCCTTCTGAACGAGGGTTTTTAGAAGACAGCAAGTGGAAAGAAAGAGCAGAGACATTGGTCTCGGAAGGAAGACCTTCTCCAGTCCATTCAGCGCTTCCATTGGCCGCTAGCTTCTCTTATGTAAAGGTCAGGGGCGCTTTCTCAAACGCTCGCGAGAACAGATGGAATGGCGCAACTGTGCGAATTATCACGCACACGCTATCAGATGATCGCTGCCACCAACTGCACGATCGACTCGCAACTAATCGATCCATCGATTGTTCAATATCGGATAAGATATGTTCACGTCACTTTAAATTATGTCATCTGTAGTTGTCCAAGCTCTTACGTGTCTGATGTGAATATAGTTCAGATGATATCTAGCCTTCAATACGACATAGAAAGTATATTCTTTGACACGTCAGAAATTCGGGGATATCTTAAATGAAGCTTAAAATTCTCTCATTCTATGCTGTTAAAATCGATAGAGACTGACGTGCTAAAAAATCAAATTCATTAGCAATCCCCCCTTAAAAATGATTGCAATAAAGTATCATAATTTTGAAAGATTTCAGTATCAGCAATTAACTACACTTGGAACATGAGCATGTAAAGACTCAAACAAGATTTATCCAGCGGAAATAAAATAATCATCAGCGTATCACTTACGAACATTTGAGAAATCTCTCGATATGCACGGGATATCAATTACTTATTTTCGGGTGTACAAAGAATGATCCAGGTTGGATGCCTTCGTCCTCCTCATCCACACAAAAACATCGACTTTAGCTCGTTCTTTGCGATACTTAACTTCACATTTCATTTATTACTTCACGAACGCGAATTTCTCTTTAAAAAGTTTAAAAATTTATTTACCTTATTGGAAATTTCCCCCAAAATTATTCAAATATGACTGAGAAATTTCTTAGTAAAGGTTACAAAAAAGCTTTAAATTTCTGAAATTTTTGTAAGATAAAATTACGTAATACTCGTTCAAAATAACAAAAATTTCTGAGCCTTTCATAAATAAAATTAAGGCTCTTTTGATGAAACTTATTATATCACGAATAAAATTATACTGTAAAAATAAATATTTATAGTTTTCGTAATAAATTATGTTTTTGGAAGTTATTTTCCTTCCCGCGTGTTTCTTCACTCTGAGAATGAACACGAACCTCTTTTTTTCGCTTCTTCGAAAGAGAAGAGACTCAGTCTGGCGCAATCGCAGTCTCTCCTCTGACCTTAGGGCATGAGAACTAGGACTGCTAGGCCACAGACTGCTATTTTCGCTATCTCATTCATTAATAAACCCTGCTTCGAGGATTTGCATATCCAAAATGTTATGACACCAAAAGAAGTTGCAACCTTGTTATAATTGTTCCTAATGCCTTAAACGTTCGAGGAATTGGGATATTAAATTTCAGACTTGTATTTCCTTGAAGGATTCTGCGCGTCGTAGACATCAATTAGTGAAGACAATGACTCGTTAAGATGCGTCGTGAGAAATAACCGAATCAGGGACGACGATTGGATTATGAAACACGACCGGATACTGCTCAACACTTCAGCCATGTTTTTCTGTTGCGATACATTTCATGTAATGTTTCATTATTTTTAATCACATAAAATATCAATAGTAAAGTAATAATAATCCTTCCTTCACTTCTCGCGCATAGATTCCAAGTTATTCTCAATAAATCAATGATACAAACCTATTTTATTGTATGAGTAGCTTAACTCACCCGGTATCACCAGGGAGTTTAAATTGGTATCTCTCTGCACTTTCACAAATTTTCACGTAACTTGATCAATAACTCGAAGGAAATATTAATAAAATAATTTGTTATCTCCACAAAAATGTCTTCCTACCTACCCACTTAACCGTTGTGACGCCTCTGCTGTTATCCGTTAGATGCCCTCGCGAGAAACACATGAATTCCTGTACGCGAGTGGTAGACAAAAATGGCGTACGGCCTCGTCTAGATTGTTTCAGACAATATCGCCAAATTGAATAATTATCCATCAAATGGTATCGATTTTCATAATAAGAATAATAATGATAATTTCAAAATATCAAAATACCAACAACTAGCCTTTGAAATAAAAAAAACCTCAGATATGTTCAAGAAGTGATCCTAGTGCCTATCATTTTATCTACCCTAGGACTAGTTCCCCAATCCCTAGTTGATTCCATTAAAAAACTCTAAATCAACCCCAGTATAATAAGTAGACTGCAACACAGCGTCCTTCTGTCCTCAGCCCACACTACCAGAAAGTTCTTGGACCTGAAATAGATTCTTTCTCCCAGCAGAACTTGATTTAATAATCCACTTCTGAGAGAAAAACCAAGTTGAGAGAACTAATAATTTAAAAAATTATAATTTTATTCTTAAAAAACAGGCTTGGCCTTTGCAGATGATCTCGCCATCCTTTCATTTGTTTGAAAAGAAAACATGCTCTAGAAAAACTGTATGAAATAGCTCAGAAAACTGACCTTCTAATCTCCTTTGAAAAAAAACAATTCATAGAACGGTCACCATCAAATAACCTCCCCATAGTAACATGTTACGGAAATATATCAAAAAATAGCCCACTTCAAATATCAAGGAGAAATCATCGAACCATCAGGACTGAACCTCACTGCAAACCTAGCACGCATCACAGAACTGCAAAAAGCCTATAAACTCACCTGGAACCATTATAACAAAAATCAATATCAGTAAAGGCAAAACAAAAATTAAAGATATTGAGAAACAAGAAAGAAAATGCCTCCAAAAAATATTTGGACCAATAATGAAAGACGGGATATGGATTAAACGACCGACATCAGACATATACAAACATACGGAAACAATTACAAACAACTTCAGGAAAAGGAGAGCAAAGTTTTATGGACACATACGTAGAATGGACCAAAACAGAATCACAAAAAGATTATTTGACATTACAAAATCCAGCAAAAATAAATCAAAATGGTTAAATGAAAGTGAAGAGGACCTCAGACAAATGCACATTACAGAAAATGACTTTAATGATCGGGAAAAATTTAGGAAGAATATAAAGAAACATAAATTTGAACAAAATATAGCTATAAGAAGAAGAAGAGGAAAGGAATGGACAGCGGAGAGGAAGAGAGAACACGGTGAACACATGAAGAGAGTTTGGGAAGAAAGAAAGAATGGTGCAAGGACGTCATGAAGATGCTCAAGTTCAATCGCTCTCTTAAATAGGGAGTGATCGAAAATAATAATCATAATATAAAATATATACATATTGCGAAATTTCCTCTGTAGTACAAAGAATTCGTGAGAAATAAGGAAAGTTAGAAAAATATATGTGCCAGAATTTTTTTAAACGAAAGAATTTTTTTCCCTTTTTGTATATTTTTATGCTTGAACACTTTCGTTGTTATAGTTTTTGTTCTTAATATTTTATCTCTTGAAATTGGATTTTCATTAAACCTATCCTCTCGTATACTTCATTTTCACTAGAGTTCTTGGAATATGAACCGTACTTAACACGTCAGCGTAGGTGACGTAAAATGAAGTTTATAAAAGAGGAATAAATCAAATAAAATACATAATAATAATAAGTTCATAAAAATAAATATTCGGGTTGAGGAGAAAAAGAAATTCTTGTAGCGAAACAAGTATTTAACAATATGTATGTAGGAACAACTCCAAATCTCTAATGAAACGTCGCCACCCAAATGTGAGGCTGTTAATTAAAGTTCGAGATTCTTTTTCAAACATTGTTTTAGAGAAATGAATTCAATTAAGTTTTTCTCGGGAATATTTCTTTTTCCAGACTCCGAAAATGTGTTCAGCTACATTGATGCTACATTCAGTTCATTTGACTATTTTTTTTTATCCGAGTCCAAGGGTGGAAAAAAGGATGAGCAAGCCCAAAACCCAAAAAAGTATTTTAGACGAACGGTGGACTTCTCACCAAAACTTCTTGATATATACTTAGTTATTTTGAATTTGTTCAATTTAGTAAGATTAAAAATCTTAAATTAATATTTTTTAAACTTCGATCACAACGCATAACTTTGGAAAACTTCGTTACACCCAAACTCCCCCTTGTCTGGAA
The DNA here is from genome assembly GCA_002313205.1 of Laupala kohalensis. Lineage (NCBI taxonomy): Eukaryota > Metazoa > Arthropoda > Insecta > Orthoptera > Trigonidiidae > Laupala > Laupala kohalensis. Next base: position 440,337 of record NNCF01126356.1, on the reverse strand, counting down.
ATAAGTATAACGTTTCTACTCGCAATATTGAATTTACTTTCGTTCCCAGACAACTATCTCAAATAATTAGAGACTCAATTAACGCGTAGTGTTTGCTATTCCGCAGAAATTCTCGTCGAGGATTTTCGCAACTTTTCCCCGTGTTTCTGCACTTTTCCTGAAATTCCGATCCGATAATTGACGGCCGCGGGGAGGTTTCGGAGAAAGCGTCGCATCCAGAAGAGATTTTTTTGCGCAGCGAAAACAAACCTGTCTGTCGCCTGACGCTGGATCCTTCTTCGCGCGTCATCGACCGTCATCCCGACCCGACACTGTCGCCAACCCACGAGGTGTGGTGGAAGGGGTTCGTCTCGTAGTGGGAGCCATTGTGACAGCCGTCTCATTGACAGGGGGTCATAACCTCCCCCTCCAAAAAAATAATCATTGAAAAGTTAATTAATAACTGAAGAATTTTTTTATAAACAATTAAAATGTATTGAAATACAATAATCAATTTTCCTTTGAATTAAAAAAATATAATAATTCATAAAACTATTTATACGACCATTGTCCAACAGTTTTTTTTACGTAAAGACTATGACCCCTCCCTACAATTGAAGTTCCTCAATCCGCGCTTTGCTCAAAGATGGAACTCGAAATAAATAGACAACAAGAAGAAATAAGATACCGATGAGTGAACAGGATCAGAAACTCGTATAAAAAATGAGATTTTGTTTAATAATAATAATAATAATAATAATAAATTTATTCTCAAAAATCAGTACAAACTGTGTATGACCACGTGGAGAACAACAAGCTAATTTACTCTCCGGAAGCAAGCAAGGGACCATCCCATCAATTCCGATCAAAGACCCTAAGGCAGAGGTGGATTCAAAAATTTCAGCTTCACTTTACTCCTAAGATAAGAATAATAGTAGTTCGGTACATGTTATAATATTAATAAAATACCAACAAATTTGTATTTAATTAATGCAAAGAAAATTTAGAATTTTTAATTATTATTGTTAATATATTTCTTGAAAATTAAAAAGGTTTAAACTTTCCGGGTTTTCTCCGTGTGAAGCGAAAACATTTTACTTCAAATATCCATATTTTGCTTAAAAGTGATACATTATACAAAGAATTCATGATCAAATGTAAAAAAAACAAACAAAACATTCAAGAGCTCTAATCTGCCAGACAANTATAAGAGACAGCTATAGGTCTGGGTGTTAAATGGTGAATACAGTTGTGGAAGGCGAACGGGTGGTGCAGTGGTTAACACCCCTGCGATCAAAGCAGGTGTTCCGGGTTCGATTCCCGACTCGTCGCCATTTTCACCTTTCAACCGAAAGTTATCACATATCCTCTGCACGTGTGTCGAGTACACGGAAGAAATATATATGCAATAAAAATGACGACGTCATCTGTTACGTCGAATGAAAAGGGTGGTCTCAATAAAATAAAACAAAACAAACTTTATTGTCAAAAAAGCAAATTTGCAAACTGCTTATGACCACGTGGGGGGGGGGGGCAATAAACTAAATTACTCTCCGGAGACAAGCAAGGGACCATCCCATCAATTCCGATCAAAGGTCAGAGGGCGATGGCGGATTTAATAATATGTATACAATAAATTATTTAATTAATACGTACTGTTATCCATTTATTATTCAAAATAAATTGTAGATATTAGTACAGTAAAAATTCGAGATTAATAAAACGTGAGTATTAATGTCATTCCCGTCCAAGGAAAATCCGCCACTACCCTGAGTAAAACCGGAGGAAAACCCGGGCCAGGATGAAAGGGGCTACAGAGATAATGTACACAACCAAAGTGCCAAGGTTGCGTACACTTAGAATACAAACTATTAAAAAAGAAAAAAAAAGGAGCAAAATCAACACGCGTCAAAAAGGAATTTAATCAGTAGCTAGAGAACAATAACAAGGGCGTGATAGTATAACATCGACATGACGTCACATCAGCTCCTGCTATTTGGGGGCGGATGCAGAAAGCAAGAGAGGAGAGAGGTGTGTGTGGGGGGGAGACACGAGAAAGTTTCCTCCAGATTTAAGACAAAGGAAGCGGCGTTTCATTTTCACTTCGCACGTCGTACCCCACCAGCACCAGTGTGTCAGCACCAGGAAGACCAGGACGACTTTCGTTTTGATCTGCGCTACGATAGACGTCACTTTACGGGAGACAATATTTCCTCTTCGTTTGAAACGATAAAATATTATATAATCGAGTAAGAAAGGCCACAAAAATATTGTAAAAGTAGTAGCTATTCTAAATAAATTTATTGACAGAAAGCAGTTACCAACTGCGTATGACCACGTGGAGGACAATAAACTAATTTACTCTCCGGAAGCAAAGCAAGGGACGTATTCCATCAATTCCGATCAAGGGCCCTAAGGCAGAGGGAGATTGAACATTTCAGCACTTTACTCCTAAGATAAGAATAAAATTAGTTCGGTACATGTTATAATATTAAAATAACACTAACAAATTTTTATTTAATAAAAAACAAGAATTTTTGGAAGTATATTTTGATGTAACTGTAGATTATTCGGAAATTCTTCTTTCTAAATCGTAACTATTGAGCAACATTCAATGCGAGATGTATTATTTCAATAGATGCCGCCCTTAGGCAAGAAAACCTAGCGACTCTGTGTAAAAAGAAATCCCGAAGGAAAACCGGAGAAGACCCCCGCCTCAGGACAGGGCTACATAATTAAAGTACACAAACATTAACGTATACCGGGAGTACACTTTAAAACTATTAAGAGATATTGCAATGTTTTGAATCCATTACTAAAAAACTAATTACAACACTGAGGGAAGAAAAAACTAAGAAAGACAAGAAAATAATTCGTGAAACCACAAACAAATTTAAGGATACATTTCACTCCTAGAAATTCGCGCCGAATCACGGAAACAACATTATCCGTAAATTGAGTGAATTACATAAGTGAATTATTGTTGAAGACCAATTGTCAAAATATTTGGTTCGTGAATTATTTTATTTGCTGTTCGGTAACAGGAGACAACTTAACCCGTGGAATAATAAATGCTTACTCCATTTACTAAGTAATGAACGTACAACTAGTTTCAGTTTAAAAATATTCTGTCTTACCTCTAAAATACTCGTTGTGAGATTTATCGCGTGTACTTCCTTCAGAATCGCATATTCGTGCGCTCAAAGCTAGTGACTGTGTTTTACAATTTAGATAAAATGAAATCGAGGGTCCAACTCTTTGAGATTCCCTAATGATACAAAATAGAATTCAACGTACGCTTTAAGTATTATACGGTCATGTTTCTATATGACATATCTATGATCAAAAATATGACGGAGTAATGCACAAGCTTTGATCATAGTTCAACGATGATCATATATCTATGACGTAGGTTCTCGTTGAGAAAATCTTTTATCATATACCTCATCCCTCTTCTTTGATCATAGATATGACATAGAAATATGACCGTGTAATACTTGCCTTACTACCGTCTTATCTATCATTTGAAACTTCCAAGTTTAGAAAGAGGGAAACACTTTCGCTAATGATGGTCGGTAAGAGATTCATTTCGAACCTTCCTTAAACGGCTCGGAAGCGAGGAGAGAGGTCATCGTAACTACGGATCACAAAACGCTAACGAGTGTTCAACACTGTCCTTTGCCTACTTTTCGGATCCTTGTAATTTACGACATTGTACGTGCCAGCATTGACGATCGAGTATTTCAATTAAACTGAAATTACGTGGTCTCAATCAAAGGAATATCAACCGGCAATTGTTCTGAAGGTCATGAGAATGTTCTGGAAACGTATATTTAACTACTTATATTAAAAGTACCGAGTTTCTTACAAATTTATGGATCGTGGGAGTAATTGTTATTTAATTCAGTGGCAAATAAAATTATTGATGTACTGTGAATATTTATTTTAGTCAGTGCAATAAGAACCAAAGTTTGTTGCAAGAAATTGAAGAGCTTATTTTTTCTTTTAATGCCAGAAAATCCACCGATAATCTACACGCTCGTAATCGGGACAATTTTAATTAATTTTAAGAAATACAACTGTAACTTAATATGACATTAATTGAAAGACACGTATCGTATTTGAGAATTTTGGATAAACCGTTTTTGTACATACAGTTTTACTCCTGATTCATTTTTCGCGGAGAATTTTACCCATCACTGTCTGTGGTTCATGTGCAATGAATCGTTACATTTCCAAACAAGCAGTAAAACATTATTCTGTTCTGTAAAAAAACATTTATTCTTGCAAATTTGTTTTTCATTGTGTTGGGTGGTTTAAAACTCTTCTTCTTTGCCACAGTATTTTACGGTATGGTGTCCAAGTTTTCTTAAAATCACAGATAAATTAATGATAGATTTCATAAAATGTAATACATAATACGTCACGCACACTTAAGTATAAAGGATTGCCTCGCATAATTTGTGACTGACGAACGTGAAGTCATCAAATCCCGTAAGAGCTAATAATATTTTAAAGAGGTGAGTTTCAATTTAAATTTAAAACAATGCTTGGGGCTTATCACTCGATATTCATATGGGAACAGAATGCATTCGATTATTATCTAGAGTGATCATGTATAACTATTTTTACCACATTCCTAAATTCAACGTAGAAATAAATATGGTTTCTTTGTTCGAAATACTCTAGTCACAAATTATGTTTATAACTCAGTCAAGTATCATACGAGTTATTTGATGAACTCATGTAAATGAGTGCTATCGAATACAAAATTCTTATACATCACATTCTACTTATGTATTGATTATGAATTAAATCGCATAATTTTAAAAAGTTTATTGGATAAAATACTGTACAAATTCAATATATAAGAATCTGTTTACAACTCTTGAAAAAAAATCCCAGTATTTTTCAATAATTGCCTCATTTTCTAAAGATCCTTGACCGAACTCTTATGTTTCACCAATTTCAGGAATCTCAAATGGTAAAGATGATTGACGGTTTACCTCGTTTATCTTCCATTGAAACTAACTTTTCTGAACCTTATCAAACGCGTTGAAAACACGAACACACCTCTTTGGTAATTATGAGAATGAGGTCTGGCGCTGTGTAGGATAGTGATGAGTGGAAAGAACACAGTTATTAAAGTGTTACGATTTCACGGAATTCTTCAAATTTATAATCGGAAGTCATTTCTGTCCCCCTTACGAGATTCACGAAATGAATTTTTAGATTTCTGCTTTGTTTTATTGTACAATATTTCCTGCTTTACTTCGAAGCATTTGAAGTTGAAATGCACCTTTAGAAGGAAGTTGTAAGTTGTACGAAAATCAATACAACAAATGATCAATATATAGATGCCTCACTAACCTTTTCCTGGGCAATAGTTCTGTGCAATCACCTGCTTGACCACGTCAAACATTGATCTTGTATTTCTTCAACCATTGGATGTGGTACAGTTGATTGGTTGTAAATTGAGTTAATACACAGTACATCACTATGGACCCAGTAACGAATATATCACTACAAACACTGTTTCACAATCGACACGTATTTTCACGCACAACTACTAGTACCAAAGAGTTTCCTCACAACATGGCGGACGGACGTTCAAAACTGTAAACATCTTTCCCTAGTACTACGTCCGTTCTTTATCGATCGTACGACCGTTCATTTGACAGCTGCGATCGATCGAGTAAATCGTAGCATTAGCGAATCAGTGCAGACTTCAGGGAATTTGAATTAAATTTTTAACCACTGAAGAAGTTCAGTGGTTAAAAATTTAATTCAAATTCCCTGAAGTCTGCACTGATTTAACCACTGAAGAAGTTTGAGCTCTAATGACNCAAAAAAAAAAAAAAAAAACTGAAGAAGTTCACCACTCATTTGTCTACCGAATCCATATTTACTACAACATTATTTAAACCATTATATAAATATATCACAAATGCAAATATGGTTTTTACAAAACGTAATTATTTACAATTTAAAAATATTTGCTTAAATTTGCATAAAACGAAATTTTGTTGACATAATTGAAAGTACAGGTTTTGAATAGCGTAACTGCTCAATCTTTTATGAACCTGAGTGTTTCAGAATTCGCTCCCCGAAAGGGCTGAAGTAGAAATGTAGTAAGCGGAAATGTTACATGCCTCGATCATTATTGGAATGTGCCAAGGAATATATCAATATATCACACGCTTATAATACAACTTATCAACACTAATGTCGTTATTCATTTTAATGATTCTAAAACATTCGTTTACGTCATTATATTCGAAGTAGTTCACACGCATCAAAGTTTTATCCCGTTTATCATCGATGATATTGTAATTATTTTGATTAATATTCCTTTTTCATGTGTATCGGTGTCATATGGGTAATTCCACGTTAAGTGGGTCAAGTGGTATGGACTGGTCTGAAGAAATTGTTGAAAATTCGATTACTAGGTCCAATAGTCACCCATAATTTCAACCCTCAAGATGCGACCTGCGATTTATCATTATCATCTATAACTAGTCATTATCATTTTAGTTATTCTTTTTGTTTATTATAATTATCATTTTATTTAAGTTTTCTTTTTTTACATTCTCAACTATTTTCATCCACTCTCTACAGCGAGTTCGTCTTTAGCTTAAAAAGATTTCCAAATACATTTATCTCATTCGATACTTTGTGAAGAATTCAAATGTGCTTATAATTTTTTGAAGAAATGCTTCCTTTGGCGAGAAGTGCAAACTCAAAATGCTATCTAATTTTTAGAGAATTATTTATCGACGTGTTTTGGGTCGCATATTCAATTAAACTGATTTAATGAATCAATATTTTTTTGTTATTGTAATCTCCGACTGTAGAAAGAGTCTACAACCGAAAAATGATGGATATATTCGGCTTCTATCCATCATTTTTTGGCGGCGACTTTTCGTGCGAGAAGAAACCCGATTTAACCAGAGTCCGCTCGGACACCGACACCCTCTGGACGGTAACTTGTTTTCTCGGTGAAACCGAGGTTCCCGAGAAAAACGATTTTCTTTCAAAAATAACCTACAATTTTATCACGCTATCATGAATGAACAGAAGCACACGAGACGTCATTGCAACGCGTTGTATTGTACAATACGTACATACACAAACGAACACAAAAAATTAAACATTACGAACTTATATAAACTTTGAAAACTTAATGTATGTACATACAGGCATAATGAGCATGTATTGGGAATCATATCCCTCCCTCGTTCTACCCGCCACGACACTTAACACATTACACAGCTAACGTCGCGTCATCCCGTTTTCATTTGCAGCAAACGTCTTGTCAACAAATCAATGCTTGAGTCACTATCTGTTAGTTATTATATGTTGAAAGAAAAGAAGAAGAAAGAAACTGCTTAACAGGAGGTAGACCGGTTAAGAGC
>NNCF01126356.1:414661-425281 GCA_002313205.1 Laupala kohalensis | reverse complement strand
ATATATATATATATATATATATATACACTAACACATACTGAGATGTAAACTTAATGCTTTCGCTAAGCTTCTTGTTTCCCAAGAGTGTGCCACGGTAATAAACACCATTATGTTAAATACAATACCCATTTTTCCATTGTCATTCCACTCAGATGTGGTACCCAGAGCATTAAAGGGTTTCTCGGAATTCAACTTACCCTCCGGACTCGCTCGGTGATCGGCCGGTGACTAACAATGACTCACCTGCGCACTAATCCACAGTACTGGGACTTTTTTATTTCAAGTTTAAATTTAAAATGTTTAAATCGACGTCAATCGTGTACATTTCCAGAATGGGCACTTCTCCAGTTCATTAACATGGGTCAAATCCGCGTGTTCCGTTATATTTTCATTTCGGCCACTCAGTACCTAGCTTTTGGAGTTATTTCGAGTCAAATTTGTTTGCAACCTTCGTAATAAAAATTAGACCCTCAATAATTAAATGAATTTGAAGAATATACCTCGGTTATCAGAAGATTTGTGTTCTTCAAAATACTTTTGTTTTACTATCAAACACTCATTATTTGTATTACTACACTTAATACGTAAATATTATCCACCCACAAGTTAGGAGTTTCATGTTTCACAAATACAACGCAGGAAGTTATTTATTCTTTTCAATACAGGAAGTCAATTAAAGGTCATCCGTTTTCTGTCGTTAATTTCTGGATATGGGGTTAAATCTCGAACGACGTCAGTTCAACAAACCGAACGGTTTTTTCGGTAACCGATTTCATAATCGGAAACCGACTCAACGACCAAAATCGAAAATATTCGTTCAGTTTTGGTCGCATCGGCGTATTTTCCCTCCTCTTCCCAAAGTAGCACCAGGACGTTTTCGTGTAGATCCGCTATATAACGATTCCACTTTCAGACTAAAACCAAAGAGAATGAAGACAATGTATTGCAAAACCATCCACCTATGTCTGTGCTGTTCAACCAATCTTAGTTCTCGGGCCATTTTCTATACGCTCTAGATCGATCGGATCGGCACGGGTTGGGGATGGCAAAATGTTACCCCACGAATAAAACTATTTTGTCATAGTAAAGCGATATTTTGATTTTCATCTACAAAATTTTATATATACAACTGGAGAAATTAAAAAATGTATTTCTTTTTTTAAGTGCTTTTATTTGTGAGTGACAATAAAATGATTTCATATTGCAATATATGATGGAGTAATGGCGAACACAATTTTCTTCTTTATCTCACCGGATATGCTACTCCAGATATTAATTATTACAGTAGAGATTTATTACACATATTAATACCCCCCCCTCCAACGTTTGATGTTTAAAATGCACTATGTCTCGAGGGCTCCAAAAACAGTTTCGCGGACCGCATGTGGCCAGGTGGACACAGTTCACCAAATACATAATCATACTTTCCAAGAAGTAAAAGATTTCTTCATTCTGTCATTATTTATTGATGCAAAAGGTCTTTTCGGTCGCATGGCGGCCATCTTCAGTGCTACAAAAAAATATTACAAAATAAATTACATAATAAATATAAATTGAAACATTCTAAAAACAATGTACTCCCCCCCTTCTTCGAAAATTTTCAATATAATATGAAAATATAACCCAATGACGTCAATGGAAATTCCTGAAAGTTCCCTCTATAACCCGACCCTTCATGAGACAACGGGTCTTTCAGCCACCGCTTGCCAAAGGACCCTGGGGTATGCCAGCTTTCTCATTTCCTGTTACTATTTCATATTATATTGAAAATTATTAACTTTTCGAAGAAGAAGGGGGTAGATTGTTTCTAGAATGTTTCAATTTATATTTATTTTGTAATTTATAATTTGTGAATTTTTTTTTGTAGCACTGAAGATGGCCACCACGCGGCCGAAAAGACCTTTGCATCAATAAATAAAGACAGAATGACGAAATCTTTTACTTCTTGTAATATACAACAATCTGTCAACATCCGACCAATTCCTCCAATAATCATATTTCTAATAATGTATGTGTGTGTATGTTTGTAAGTATTAAAACTTTCAAACCATGACTACATTTATATAACGTTTTAAAAACAGCGTTAATCAGGCGGAGAAGTAATATATAAATTATTATATCAGAAGACAATAACAAAGATGGCGGACTCGAGTGGTGTTTCAGGACAGCCACCACCAATATTTTAGAACAAAAACCCCGACACTCGTTATGACTTGGACTGCTTCAGATTGTCGTTTGATATTAAAATCATCGTTTGGTAGCACTTGCACTACCTTACGGGTGTACCAACGCTATGGAAACAACACAGAGAGTACCGTAAAATGAATTTCGTTGAAAGTAGATTAATAAATTAAGATTTCTTGGATAATTTATGCAATGTATTTTATTAATAGGAATATTAATTTTGTTTTACTTTACAAAGGATAAAAAACGAGTATTTTAAGGACAGACTCTCCTAGAGTTATTTCGTCAAGTTTGGTGGTAGTGAAAACAACGTATAAGATGAAAATATCACTAAGTCGAGTAATGTACGACATAGGAGGAATCAATTGAGTAGGTTGGCAGTTCTCCCAAATTTGGTAACTTTTCGTACAGCAGCTAGACTTTAGGAGGTGGATGGTAGGGACATCGGGGAGCAGGGCCTTACCGATCCGGAGTTCCTTCGCCGCGGGCGCGGTGCAGCCTCCTGTCGCGCTCCAGGACTACCAACAATCCCAGAAGACGTCCTGGAGCGCTAAGTGGCTTAGGAGGCTGAATAACTTCAAGAAGATGCCAATGGAGAGGAATGAACTATACTTTCAGGGAAGGTGCTAGTACAAGTATTATTGGCAACAAAGCTGCAAATATTGGCTTTGTAGAAATTTCCAATCTGCATTGTATGCCCGTCCTGCAGATTTTTCTTTAAGCGTCTTTGGTGCGATTAAAACATTTTTTGAATGAAAATCATTTATATATAATTAGCCATAACATATTAAGCATGGTTACGTAATTTATGGAAGATATGATCTAACATCCACATCCAGCGATTGATACTGCGCAATTCCTCTCTCCACATAGGACGACATATTTTCATTTACCTGTCGCGAAGTTTCCTTAGTTCGGAAAACTCTTTCACGAAATCTTACTTTATTATTCAAACTGACTTTAGGCTCGCGATAAGCCTTGCTTTTAGAGTAAGTATGGAATATTTGTGACATTATAACAAAATAATTTTAGTTTATTTTACGAGATGGCTTTGATTTTTTTTTTGTAGCGTGGATAGGGCCGGTTAGCTGGGTTTACGAACGACTGGGTCCAAGTGGAAGTATTAGTAGGAGCAGTTAGTAATACAGTAGTAGGAGGTGGATTGAAGAAGAAGGGTTAGCTTTACAGTAGTCACAGCTACATGAACTGGGACATTAATGTGAAAAACTGCAATTTTATTTCCGGCCCGCTGGATGTTGAACGTGGAGTGACTTGGTGAGAAGTAAGTATGCTAGCTCCATAGCCACCGGTTGGGCACTCGTCACATTGAGCCAAATATGAACACCTACACTTAGCATTTTCGTATAGCCCAAAGGATAACCGAGAAGGGTCACTGTTCAGTTCAAGGATTCTTACCTTCGGACACACCCCTTCCTCTGTAAGTCACGATCTCTTTCTCCGGGTGAAGGTCATTATTGAATGCGGTGAGTAGCCGGTTGCCCTTGAGCTGTAGTGCCCCGCAGTCAAACATTTGAAACAGCCAGATACGGACCATTAGTGTTTCTGTGGCTGATTCACCGAGTCATCGCGACCAGTAATTACTCTAAATATTCGTTATCACACCTCACCTTTGGCCAAATGACCCTATTATCTTGGTCAACAGTTGCGAATGATACCTCGAAGAAATTGCGACATTTCACCTAAAGGCAAATGTGTCGGTTATTGCCTCGATTCCTAGTAGGAGGTAATGCAATCCCAAGGATAAAACCGATTCGTCACTCGCACAATACATTATAGGAGGAAAGCAAATATTCTGATTGCTTCATAGCAAATATGGCATTTATTCTCGATTATATAGTTTCTTCGTCTTATTTTGAATAAATAAATAAATTTATTGTCAATAAAGAAATTACAAACTGCGTATGACCACGTGAAGGACAATAAACTAAATTTACTCTCCGGAAGCGAACAAGGGATCATACCATCAATTGCGATCAAGGTGAATTTAACAAACCAGTACAACACTCTCTGGATAAGAACAAAAAATTGTTAGGTCCGTGTTATAATACGCCATCAAATTCGTATTTAATAAAACACAAAAAGGTTATTTCAGGTTATGCGTATTATTATCAAACTATATTCGAAAAATATTGTTTATAAAACGTAACTATTAAATTCGAGATTTATAATTTCAATAGATACAGCCTAGCGAGTCTGTGTAAAAAAATCCGCCTCTACCCGGAGGAAAACCCGGGCCAGGATAGGGATTTTCAAAACCACGAGAAATTCATGATCACACCCTGACCTTGTGGGAAGACGACATTAAAAATTACACTTATGTTTCACGAAGGAAGGTTTTCGTCGGAATTTACTAGAGAATGCAAAAGATATGAGATATTATCTCTCGTTCCATTCGTAAGTTTCGTGCGGCATGTTTTTGCGACGTAGAACTAAAATCGAAATAAAAGATGATAGTCATAAATCCAGTTTTTCTTAATACGGTAGTGACAAAAATTTACTCCATCCATAAAAAAAAATTAAAGTACTATTTTGCCTATGTATGAAAATTATTAAATAAATATTTTGTTCACTGTTATCTACTAATCGAAAAGTAGGACAATGTTATGACCAATATTCCGTCTTCACACGATGTATCTGAGACATCGTCTCCTGTAAACGTTTTCTACATCTCGGATAGAAAATAAAATCCCAATTGCTTCGTAAATGAACTTTTGGAAACAGTCAAATTCAAAATTAATGCTCAGTTTCGTCCCCGCAATTGTAAAATTTAATAAATGGCTATAAATTTTCGCAACAGTCAAGAGTGTTTTGACACACAATTGTTTCGTTTCAGTGGTAAAGGGTCGTTTATGAACTACCTAATATCAGCAATTACCATCTTTTTAACATCCGCTTCCCGCGTTCTCTACGTAGAAAACGCGTATTTCGTAGAGGACTATGGCAGCATTTTCGTTGTGTCGTAAGGTTATGTTTCTTATTAATGTTTCTTGACATGTCTCTGTTAGCTTATTCTTTTCCTAATTTGTTAGCTTATTAGTTAGTTAGTTAATCTCTGTTAGCTTATTCTTAGGTATTACACTTAAAATAATGTTTAACACCAGTTGTATAAATCCAACTTATACATATTAAATACCTTGTTCTATGTTGTGTCTATTACAGAACGAAATTTAATTTTTACTTACAAAAACAAGGTATCTATTCCTAGTATAACTATTTCTATTTTTAATGTATATTTTGAAGAATCGTTTATGGTAATTTAATATTTGGTTAATTCATTCAGATTCATGTAATTTTATTATCTTATTGGGGAGATGATTGAAAGTGACCAATTGAGAAATCAAGATAGGCAGTAAAAAATTGTTCTCCAAAACACTGTAATTAAAATATTGCATTGAACTGCATAAAAGTACAATCATTAATTTACAATTGTAGATTCAAAAAACCAACAATTTGGTGTGTCAACGTCTACATATATAACTATTTATAAATAATTGATTGCCCCCATTGCAATAAACAGAGAACGGAAACTGTTAATATTTTCAAAACCAGAATAATACGTGGAAAAGGGTGGTGACAAATTTGAATATTAATCTTGTACGTAAATGTACGTAAAAGTGTCTCTTTCTCACTCTGGTAAACAAAATAAAATGCCCGCTCCTAATGCAGGAAGACAGCTGACTTCCTCTTCTGTGTTGCGGTGTTGCCACATGTACTTGTCTACTACGCTGAGAAATGACCGAGAATCGCTTGGGGGAGTCTACGTAGACTCCGTTTCTACGCTGTGGGAAAATCTCTGCGCGGAACGAGAATCGGCCTCTGCAGGTTGCGCTACGCAATTAATAGACGACTCCCGAGGGCGGTGGTTTGTTTACGATAAACGACCGTAGCGTCGTATTTTTATACGCATGTCTTGTGTGTCCAGGCACAGGCCCACGCGCGGGCCCAGGCCCAAGCTGGTATTTCTCAAGATCCCCGAACTCAGCAGCATCAATCGCACCGCGTCGTCGCCGCCACTCATCCAGCGCACGCCGCCGCGCAGCAACAGTATCTGCGTGAGACGACGCAGCCAGAGGTGCAGCAGCTGTCTCCTCGGCCTCCGGTGCCCCGTCGCCAACGCATTCGCCCTTCGCCGACACCCCCTGCCCCTGCAGAAGACAACGAACTGTTGGCGTCACTGCTTGGAGGAGGAGGCGTCCCCAACACACTGCCTCCACCCACTGCCAAGGCACCGGCGCCTTCTAGATCCTCCATCTACGTGTCCACCAGCACATCGCAACCACAAGTGAGTGTTCAATACAGGCACAAGAAGTGAGTGACCTCTATAGATTTATAAAGAAGGTTACTTATTCGAACAGGAATAGGAAATGATTCAAGCCTAACAGACCAACATACAAAATTCTGACAGGACAGGGGGCAATGAACGCGTATCTCCAAAAGAGGGCAATTGTACATATACTGATAGATGCATATATGCGGAGACGCTATTGATAATGTGGAACGTGTATTATTTGATTGCACGGAAAATGGAGAGGAGGGAGGGACGCAGATGGTTAATAAAATTAAAACAAAAGGGAATTTTTAACCTCAAGAACTGGGAAAGATGAATAGAGAATAATGTCGTATTTAGAGATTTCGAGTAATATATGACGGAATCGATGCCGGTCTATTTTTGGTGTATGAGTGTGTGTACAAATAAATAAATAATAATAATTATTATTATTACAATTACCAGGTCGGAGTCTAACGTTTGACAACACCGGCCGCCCAAAGAGAAGTATCTTGGCTAACACGTTCGTATATTTAGCCGTCAATATCGTAGAAGCTAAAGAAATATAGCGTGACCACAAAAAAGAAATAAATAATTACTTTAACTTAAGATTCATTTGACATGAAGAATATGAATGCGTAAGCAAAATCCATTCATTGAAATCAAGTTAACGCATTTAACCAAGCCGGTGAACGGTGCACCGTTAGCACATAATGCATAATGTAGCCTAGTAAGACATGAAGGACACTCATTCGACTTGTATAGTGATATACTAACAGAACTACTCACTGATAACCAGGATTAAAAAGAAATAATTACTGGACATTTTGGTATTAAAACTCCTCTCAACAGGTCTGGGTTCTTTTTTGCTAATTTGTCCGGAGTTGTTATATAATATTGTAAAAACATTTCTCTTCTTTCGTGACATTAAATTTTCACTTTTAAAAATGTTAAAAATAGAGACCCCGATGTAAACTTATAAATGCAGTTTTTTGTATTGTATGGAACGTAGTAGGTAATTACGAATTATCTTAAAATCCAGGCAGAAATAAAATATTTATTACACAGAAAACTTCATAATCGAGGCATAAGTCCTCTGAATTCTTTTGATTCCGTTCACCTTTAAGGTTATGTACTAAAAAAAACAAAGTTCTTCGAAGACTTTATATAATTTTGCTTCTACGATTCGGTTCCGTAGATGATTCGTTCAGTGGATTCTCCTGCCGCGTCACGTAACGCAATCTATCTCTGACGGACACATTAGTAAGCTTTATAGACAACAATCATGGGAGCGAAGATGCACATTTAATGATTAGCAACCAATTTCGATTGTTTTTCTTCTCTTGTAATTCATTAATATAAACCATACTTAATGACATTTTTTCGCAAATTATGTTTTTTTTGTATCTCCATAGAAACATATGCGTTTAGTATGTTCTCACGACGTAGTTCTAAAATCCGACAGAATAAACTGATGTGGTCTTATTCTACTAAACATAACACCACCTATTTCCACTACATATAACTAAATGGAACTCAGTTTATTATCCCCAACGTAGTCATACGCAGATTGAAACTGCTTTTTTGACGATTAAAATTATTATTTTATTTATAATGATAAAATCGCTGATGCTCATTAAGGTTTATCAGCTTTCCTGGAAAGTTTGCTTTTTATCGCATAGGCTGTGTTATTTCTTAAGCAACGATTTAATAAATTCAAGTATTTAAGAATGTAAAAATAAAATACTTCGTCTCTTTCTGTGCAGGTACCTACGTCATTGGGACAAGAGGTGGGTGATGATGGCCTCCCAGTGATTCGCATCCCTGCACCTCAAGGAAATCGCCCTCTGTCTTCAGCTGAACTGCAAGCGCTGGTGGACGCTGGCTTCAAAGTGACTCCTCTGGGCGATTCCCTTTCGCCCTCACCAACTGCGCTGCCTGGCGCAGCCAAACGCCAACGCTCCTATGCGCCACCGCCTGCCGACGCCAACCAACCCACGACGCCATCCCCTCCCGTGCAACGCGTCTACGCCACGGCCAAAGAAAAGGCGGAGGCCCAAGCTCGGCAAAGAGCCGCAGAGAAGGCAGCTGCTCGCGCACGGGAGCTGGCAGAGGCTCAGGCACGCGCAGAAGCGGAAGCCAGAGCTCGAGCCGAAGCGGAGGCACGGGCCGCAGCACAAGCCAGAGCAGAAGCCGAGGCACGCGCACGCGCCGAAGCGGAGGCGCGACTCAGAGCGCAATTAGAAGCTCAAGCGCGCGCAGAAGCAGAAGCCAAACTGCGCGCAGAAGCCGAGGCCAAAGCACGAGCCGAGGCAGAAGCCAAAGCTCGCGCAGAAGCCGAAGCCAAAGCTAGAGCAGAAGCGGAGGCTCGAATTCGCGCAGAAGCCGAAGCCAAGATCCGAGCCGAGACCGAGGCTCGTATCCGCGCAGAAGAGGCCCGAATTCGCGCAGAAGCCGAGACACGCATTCGCGCAGAAGCTGAAGCTCGCGCTCGCGCAGAATTTGAAGCTCGCGCGCGCGCAGAGGCGGAGGCACGCGCTCGCGCAGAAGCGGAGGCCCGCGCGCAGGCCGAAGCCAAAGCGCTCGCAGAAGCCGAAGCGCAGATTCGTGCAGCGGCTGAAGCACAAGCTCGAGCACAAGCCGAAGAACAAGCGAGGGCGCTGGCTGAAGCTCAGGCGAGAGCCGAAGCGGAGGCGCAGGTTCAGGCACGAGTCGCAGCAGCGCGGGCGGCAGCGGAAAAGAAGAGAGCACGCGTCGCGGCGTCGCGAGCCGCAGCAGAAGCAAAAGCGCTGGCGAAGGCGGAGGCAAAGGCACGCGCAGAAGCGGAGGCACAAGCGGAAGCGCGCGCAGCAGCGGAAGCGCAAGCGCGCGCAGCAGTGGAAGCCCAAGCGCGCGCGGAAGCCCAAGTCCAAGCGCGCGCAGCAGCTGAAGCCCAAGCGCGCGCAGCAGTGGAAGCCCAAGCGCGCGCAGCAGTGGAAGCCCAAGCGCGCGCAGAAGCAGAAGCACAATCACGTGCTCAAGCCGAGGAAGCAGCTAGAGCGCAGGCAGAGGCAGCGGCGGCAACTGCGCAAAAGACGCGACAGCGCAGACCCAAAGGACAACGTCCGCTACACATCCGCGTCGCGGAGCTCGATCCTACAGTGCAACAGCTCATCCACGCGCAGCAAGTGGACACACAACAACAGCAAGTGGGTCAAGTACAACGATTCAACACTCAACATCAAGCGCAGCAGCTAGATACACAACTTGTTCAACAGTACCACACTCAGCTACCAGTCCAACAGTACCACACTCAGCTACCAGTGCAACAATACTATTCGGAACAACAAGTGCAACAGCAGCTGCAGCCACAACCGACTGTTCAGGCTCCTCTACAGCAGCCATTGTTTACGCCCGCGCAGCCATCTCAAGCGCCGCCACTCACGCAGCCTTCCCAAGCGCCATTGCCTCAGTCCAATCTGCGCCAATTGGAGGAACTCGAAGAGGCGTATCGCGCGCAGCTGGAACAGTTACAGCAACTGCGAGCGCAGTTGGGACAAGCGGCGCAGGCATCAAACACTCACGTGACGACTTCGCGACGTCCTTTCGGGCCTCTGGTGGTAGCCGACGTCACTGACGTCGCGACAGGAGCGGCATCCACTGAGGAAGTGGCAACGGCATTGCCACCTCAACGCTCACGACGTCCCGGACGACGTCAACGTACGCGCACGAGAACGTCCACCTCCGCTCCAGTGGTCTTCGAAAACTACCCTCCTGGCACAGTGATCCGTCGGGCCAATACAGCCTGAAAAAAAAACCGCCACTACCACCACACTACCCATTAGAGACCTATATAAGGAGAGAAACGCCAGCGATATCGGAGCCCCTGAACGCGTAATTTTTCATATCGCCCTAACTCACGACGCACGATTTCTCATCACATTCTGTCGTTGCGCGAGATATCAAACCTCCGGTTTATTTTCAATGAAATTGCGGAATGGAAAACGAACTGACAGTTCGCGACGTCCAGAGTAATAGAGTTATAGTTCACGCGATCAATATCCACGTTGTAGTTCGATGAGGAACCGCGTGTTGCGTCTTCGGCAGTCACGACAAATTTTTTTTTCCCCGCGCTGTCGCTTCTCACGTTTTACAGGTCTCTAAACACC
>NNCF01126356.1:357512-375164 GCA_002313205.1 Laupala kohalensis | reverse complement strand
AAGGTGGTGTAGCGGTTAACACCCTTGCGATCAAAGCAAGAAACCCGGGTTCGAGTCCCGGCTGGTCGCCATTTTCACTTGACCGAAAGTTATCACATTATTACACCCTGTTTGAAACGTCAGAATAAGAATTTTTTTCCCCCTCTTCGTCGCATCTTCCTTGAACTCCGCTTCTTTGCTACGCGTGTCGTTCCCCCGCCACCACCACCACCACCGGGATGGAGGAGGAGAGCTTTAACATCACGTGGTGTTGAGACCTTAACACAACTGTTCGGTGGTTATCAGCCCCGCATCCGCTCTTGTCTCTTTTCCGAGCCTCATCAATCCAATAATGTGATCCCTCCCTTCTACATCGTACAAACGGCAATTCCATAGAAAATGTTCAGCAATCTCGTCCTCTTGATCACAAAAAAACATAGTTTCGTCTGTCTTCCCTATTCTGTTCAAACATCGCACGAAACCACATTCGTCCGCTGATTACAAACTGATTATGGCCACGTACAGAACAATAAACTAATTCATCCGCGGAAGNCTGTCTCTTATACACATCTAGATGTGTATAAGAGACAGAATCTATGGCGTGCGCCCCCCACCGCTAAATTAAGGATAAAACACTTTAGCTACTCGGTTTAATAACTAGAGAATATCGACAAATTTATATTTAACAGAATGCAAAACAATGTTATTTAAGTTATTATATCCGCGTTGACTGACTATTCGCGAAACTCGGAAATATTTACGAAAGTTGTTCTAATTAATTAACGATTCATTCTCCTAATTTTTGCTCTTAGATGGAGGCAATTATTTTGTGATTAAAAAACTTGATAATTAATTTAGACTGTCGTTGGACTCTTTCTTTGTCACGTGATACGACTGCCGTTTCCGGTAAAACAGTATTTTCCGCAGTATTTGGTAAATTATTTTTCTAAATGCCATCAAGGTACGAAAATCTTAACGTCATTGCATTTTTATTTCCACTTTCTATGTTAAGCCTATANNTCTGCCTTAGGGCCCTTGATCGGAATTGATGGAATACGTCCCTTGCTTGCTTCCGGAGAGTAAATTAGTTTATTGTCCTCCACGTGGTCATACGCAGTTTGTACTGTTTTTTGACAATAAATTTATTATTATTATTTATGATATCAAATAAACATAAGCCCGCGAGTTTCCCCAAATGAGCTCATAGTAATTTAAAGTCAAATAATCAAACATTTTGCGCCGTAAGGGTCTGAAAATTCGTCGCCACTGGATAGAGAATGGTTCCAACTGTCATTTGAAACATTTTGGGAGTACTGTAGCCTAATCGTTCAGACGGATATAATATCTTAACAAATACGTACTATTATCAAATTTTAAACTATTACGAAAATATTGTTAACAAATAGGAATATTAAATTAACTCAAAAATCGAGAATTATAATATCAAATAGAATTAAAGAGGTTGCCTCCACTACGCCAGAGCCCAGAGAGCATACACAAGAAATCCGCGCCAGGATGGGATTCTCCTCGGCAGAATTAACGAATACTTAGATTGAACAGGAGAATAAAAAACTATGGTAGAAAGTGTCGACGAATGATTCACTCCACTGTATCATAACATTACGACGAATTATTAACTAAACGTGAGGCCAGAATCTCTTTGAAATTTACATAAGTCTAGCCATTGCATACTTTATTGGCTAAAGACTCCAGTATAACTGTACACCGATACATTTAGGAACATGACCCAATCGCGGGTAATTTGCAAGATAAGGTTCCACGGCGCGTTTAAAATTGGTGCAAAAATATGATGATTGGGTCATAATCGACAGAAAGCACGAGCGCGTTTAGGCCCAAGGTAAATCCATCCATTAAGTACTGGAGAAATTAAAGAACTATTTGATTGGATTTTTCTTTTGAAAAAAGTCACAGTTCTGGCTTTTCTATTTTAATTTTTTACAGTTGTGACAACAACAAATCAAATATATTTTTCTGTAGTTTTATTGAGGTTCCTGTGACATCATCAATCGTTACATGATTGATAGTTCAGTTGAAATGTTCTAACAGGTTAAGAGGATGGTTAATGTCCTCGGAAAGTTTAATATAAATTATAAAATCATATTTTACAAAAGTTCATAGAAAGAATATATAAAGGAAGATCAGAGTAAAACGAAGATAAAATAGATTTAGTTTATTGTTTGAAATAATGGAATGTATAATCTGTGTCATCTTTTTCCCATACCGTATGGAGAACGAAAAAATTGAAAATGCTTGAGAGCACAAAACTTGGTACGAGTAATATTTACGATAAATTTAGACGAAATCTGACAAGATCCTTTGTCCCCAACCAGTGTTATTTGTTTCTCACGATAGGTTCTCGGGTGGGAAGATAACTTCTTTTTCGCAGATCATTTTCAATATATGAAATCGTTCTCTTACTACGCTCCACCAAAACGGGAATGATGTGCAACAACGAATTCGTACTTTTTGTTCCATATTCTGTGAGAGAGAGTGACACCTTTTTTTGCTACAGACGTTAAGAAAAGCAAAGAACACATCTTGAAGTTTCTAAAAAATGAGTATTTTACATTTCATGAATTGAAATACAATTTCCGGATCAACATAAAAACAAAGTTAGTGTATATTTTTTCTCCTGTCAGTGTCAAACATCGCCACTTGTTTCTGTGTTGGGTTTTTCAGTTGAATTTTGCCATGATTCATGCGCCCCTACGCAATTATTTTTATTTTCACTCCAATCTACTACAGTCCATTCGGTGGCTCGGGGACTAGCATGCTTGCTCACCACCAAGTCACTTCAAAAATTTCTAGCTTGTAACTTTAATGTCCCAGTTTATATAACTGTGACTGCTGAAAAGCGAACCCTCTTTCTACTATCCGCTCCCTAATACCGCTAGTATCACTCTGACTATTACTAACTTGCACGTGGGTAAAGCTGCAGGTAAACCCGGTTTACCGACCAACCTTCTAACAATAGCTCATGCCACCCACCTCCCACCTCCTTTCGCTAAATTTACGATTTACAAATAAAGAAATGGTTTTCTTGCATTTAGACCAGAAAATAACGACACATATTTATTTACATTATGCCGACGTTTCGATCTGTATTGAGGTCATCATCAGTATTTTTTGTGATAAGCCATATTTCTTTGTTGTTGTTGTTGTTGTTGTAAGGTGTTAAGGGTAAGGAGAGTGAGATGTGTGTGTGTGAAGTGATGTTACTTTAGCCCTCAGGATGACCTCAATACAGATCGAAACGTCGGCGTAATGTAAATAAATATGCGTCGTTATTTTCTGGTCTAAATGCAAGAAAACCAATTCTTTACGATCACTACGACTGATAACTCTCATACTTTTACGAATACTACAATAAAAAAATATATTGTACAGGTTCACCTGACCAGCGACTATGTCCGTGAAGGTTCCAAAGTAGGGTATGGTTAATAATAGATTTAACATTTCAACATATTCCTAACGATAAAAAATAGTTCGAGACGTGTTATACTATTAACAAATACCAACAAATATTGTATTTAATAAAACAGAAAAGTCGTTTCACAAGTACGTATTATTATCAAACCATAAATCCTTCGGAAAGTATTGTTGATAATTTGTAAGTATTAAATAACACTAAATTCTCTAAAAACTATTTCAAGTTATACCACCCCTAGGCAAGAACCTAGCGATTCTTTACAAAAAAATCCGCCTCTACCCGAAGGAAAACCGGAGAAAAACCCGTGTCAGGATGGGATATCCTTTAGTCTGTTTACACCAGAAGCATAGCTTAGTGAAAGGAGATGGGAGCGTGTCATCACGCAGAGAGAGTGTGTGACATAAGGACCTCCGCTTCCGGCGGGAGTGGTTTGCCAGCCGCTTGTGTCCCCTCCCGCGATGCACCCGCGCGCGAGACCCAGGGCCGTCCACCCGCTCGCCCTTTCACCGTCCGAGCAGCAAAGGCGAGGCGTGGCCGGCCGGACGGGCGGGCGGGCGCACGCCACCGACCCAGATCGGCCTTCTGCACAAGGGAGGGGGAGGTGGTGGGACGGGGAGACGGGGCGGCGAAGGCGCTGACCGCCCGTCCGTATAAGAGACTGCTGCAGCCGCCGACGCGCACTCTTTTACACGCTCCACGGACTGCAGCAAACCGGTGAGTGAACACCTAATGTGTGCGACTAATCAATTGCCGTCTACGGAACCTAAACTACTCCAAAATACCGAATTTCCTTCATTCACCCTTTTTGCCTAATTAAATACATATATTTAGTTCTTTTAAAAATATAATAATTGTCAAAATATTTTTTATTGAATTATTCCTTTGTTCAGATTTTTCGTCAAATCTTCAAAAAAACAAAAAAACATTACGTCTATTGTTTTAAAAAATGTAATAATTTTTGTGAAAATATTTTTTTGTTTTCTGGAACTGGTATTTTTGGATGTGGGTGAAATGTACAAAATTCAGTTCGAGACCAGAGCAATAGTTAAAAACGGGCGGAAAGCAGAGGGTATACACTATAGGAACGTCGAAGCCAGCTAATACATTTGATTCAAAGATCGGTTCTATTGAAAACATTCCGTTACAGAAAATTGTGACAGTGAAGTGATTATTACCGGAATGTGCGAAGTGACTATCTGATTCCTCACTGAGCCTCCGCGAAAGACTTAGATTCAAGAGACACTAACCCTCCAAGTCGAACACTGGAAACTAAACACCTCAATATTTGATTATAAGTTACTATTCAATTGTACATTTAGTATAAAATCCATCTGGACAAAATAAAAGTTTGTAGTTTTTTTCTTCCAAGGATGGCGTAATACCACAAACGAAAATTGTTTGAAACAACCTATTGCACAGATTTTTTGTTTCTAATTTTTTTAATGAACAGTCGTATGAGTACTTAAATAAGGGAAAAAATGTAATATGGTTAAGTCATGATTTGATCCTTGAAATTCAGTAGAAATTTTTTCTCTTACTAACATTTTCAGACTAGAATAGAATGCGAAAGGTGTGAGATTAATGAGGATCGCAACAAGGAATTACTCGTAACTTCTTAAAGCATCCTTAGAAGTTCACTTTAATCAGAATTGACTAACCTTATTCCTCTTTATTTTTATTTTCGATACTTTTGGCAATGCAGTTGTTTCTTTACTTGATAACTTCCTCTCCGGATGCGAGCAAGGGACCATCCCATCAATTCCAATCGAGGATCCTAAGGCAGAGGTGGATTTAACATTTCAGCACACATTGAATAAAAATTATAATATAAACAAAATATCAACAAATTTCTATTTAAAACATGAAAAAGTTATTTCACAAGTACTTTGTATTATTATCTGACAATTGAAATCATTCGGAAAACACGTAGTTCAGTTGTTCTTTCTTCTCTAAATCGAGTTCACTGTCCTCGTCTGCTTTTCCATTATTTTGTGTAAAAATGTGTGTTTTTCTTGTATTCGACATTTGAATAACTCTCAGCAAAACAAGGATCTCTTCTATTTCGTCACAATTTTGCACTTGTCACGCGCGCTGCAAGGCTTAGCAGTTACCTTATTCACGCAACGTTATGCTCCGTCCCCGTCACGCGGAGGCTTTGCAAATTTCTTATTCCTGCTCTACACAAATAGTGAAATATTCAAATAATCGGTATGTGGTCTCTGTCGACATCAATGTCCATTTCTGTTTCATATTCAATATATCTTCTCTTTGGAATTCCTTAACGTGCTCAGCTCTTTCAGGGCCAGTGTGGGTATTTCCACATGCCATGTTCCGGAGTTTCTTTTCCTAATCCGCAATTACATTGCTCTTCTGTTCCTCTTCCAAATCGTTTTAAATACACCATGAAATTCCCAAGACCCGTTATGAACTCTTGTACTGGTTTAGGTGGAGTTAAGCATTCACTGTTGTTGGGGTTTTTTATACCTGGGGTATCTATTCGTGTGTTATTCGTTCTTTTTGTGTCGTATCCAAGCGACGTTGCCAAAAGCGTCCAATAATATTTTTGTTAGTTTCCCCCGTGAGTTTCTATCCTCTTTCTTTAATACCAACTTATTTACTTTGACTTGCCTCGGTTGTTTCAAATAATATCTGGGTTTGTTTGTTTGTTTTGCACGTATTAAACCTGTGATTGCATTAAGCGCTTCAGTTGATACTGTCTTATAGACAAACATGTGTCATGATCCGGTTTACAATATCTTTACCTCTTTCCTTGCTATCCCATAACGGAGCAATGTGTGTGATTATCGATCCCCTGGATGCAGGAAACATGAGGAGTCTGGTGGTGTTAGTGGCGTTGCTCCACGTCGCCCTTGGTGGCAGCCAAGTGGCCGTGCGATTGCCCTTCCTCAACCCCGCGGGTGTCACATACGTGGGAGGCCCTGCACCTTTGGGCCTCGCCGCTGGTCCTGCGTACGGCGCCGCACCTGCCCTGGCTGCCCCCGCCCTAAGCTACGCTGCCCATCCACACGCCTTGGCTGCTCCCCTGGCAGCACCCCTAGCTGCCCCCTACGCCGCTGCGCATGCCCTGGCTGCCCCCGCCCTCGGCTACGCTGCCCATCCACACGCCTTGGCTGCTCCCCTAGCTGCCCCCTACGCCGCTGCGCATGCCCTGGCTGCCCCTTACGCAGCGGTACCCACCGTCCACCACGTGCCTGGAGAAGCGCACGTCCCAGTCACACGCCTCGAGGCGCAACATGGAGTCATTTCAAAGGTGAGTTCCAAAACTAAAAATATATAACGGTAATAATCTAGGTTTTACTCAATACCGTAAGATATAACATTGATTATTGTTGTATTTGTAAACGGGAAATGTAGCGTGCTATTGAAGCTTATCTACATGCAGCGATAGGAGTTGGGTGATAGGTGGGCAGTTTGGCTAGATTCACCAATAACTTGGCCCACGTGGAGGGGTTAATAGAAGTAGTTAGTAATAGTTAGAGTTATTGATACTAGGAGCAGTAGAAGGTGGATGAAGGTGATAGAAGGAGGGTTCGCTTTTCAGAAGACACAGCTATATATGAACTGGGATATTTATGAGAAAAGCTACAAATTTTCTGTCCCCATCGGGAATCGAACCAGGTATGACTTGATGAGCAAGAACGCTACCACCTGAGCATTGCATAACATTGGGATGGTCTCTACTTTTGCTTCCAAGCATTAATTGTGAATAAGATACTCCCAATTCTCATCTTGTGTTCTAAAATGTAAATGTTTGATATGGTTAGGTGGAAAGGCAGACTTTACGGTCTGTGTAGCGCCAAAACACACATTTTTTATTATTGTATTCTAGGTAAGACTTTATTCCAGCTTGACGTAAGTCTTCATTAAGAATCAAAAATTAATACTCCCAATACCTGCACATATAGTTAACAAAAAAGTTCTCTAGAAAATTAAAATAACACTATTTCTCCTACTAAGAGGCACGTCAAACAAAACGTAGGGTTATTGTAATTTTTATTCTAAAATTTTTATTGTTAACCTTTTTTAAATTAATATCAATGGAAACGAAATGTTTTGTACAATGTGTGATCTGACTACCAATGTGTGATCAATTAGGATTCATGTCTGCTGTAATAAGGTCGAATCCAGAATATTAATGAAATAATAGCAGCCGTGTAACCAAAATGGTAAATAATAAGAGTAATTTCTTATTTTTTGCTTCAATTATAAATAACTTTAAATTTGTTATTAATACTAACATTTTTAGTGGACATTAAATATACATTCCTTAATAATTTACATTTCTGCCCGGGTTTGAGCTTTTATCGGGTGAGTTAAATAATAAATAAATATTTGATACCAAGCAACATGACAAAAAACTTAGTATTTTATTATATCAAAATACTGAAAATATTGAAACGTTAAATAAATCTGTATTAAATCGTCAGATCTGTAGATGAAGTCTTCGTACTGCTCTCAGATGTTCTGCAGAAAAATCTTGAATACTTTCGAAATGTCTTCCTTTCCTCCTTCTTTGTGTTAGGTTGGTATTCTGTGTCCTTGAAAAATCAAATTACTTTTCCTTCTCATCCAACCATCGACACTTAAGAAACATGACGCCAAAATTGTCGGTTAAAATGACAACACTATCAATACAATAAAAGCTCCGAAATGCTTCCTGCACAACGTATTTAGAGAACCGTGCGCCGAGAGAAATATTCTGAATATCTCAGCCAAAAAATCTCAGGAAAGTTGGGAAGAAATTAAAAAAAAAAAGAGGATATTACATAACCGGGAAAATCGTTAGTCATGTTGTAAATTATGAAAATGGAAAGAAAACTTCCCGTAGCGCAAATGCATCCAAGGAACGTTTGACCACAAAATCAGTGCGCGCCTTTTTCTTTAGTTTTCTTAAATCATAATAATAAGTTTATTGTCAAAAAACAGTACAAACTGCGTATGACCACGTGGAGGACAATACACTAATTTACTCTCCGGAAGCAAGCAAGGGACGTATTCCATCAATTCCGATCAAGGGTCCTAAGGCAGAGGCGGATTCAAAAATTTCAGCAAAAGTTCCTAGATAAGATAAAAAGTTAGCTGCGAGTTATAATACATATATAATGTCAATATGTTTGTAATTTAACGCAAATATGTTTGTAAATTTACATGTACAAGTTATTATCGAACTATAGATTATTCTGAGTATAGTGTTTAAAAATCATAAGAGTTGAAAAAACACTAAATTCACGATTTATTGTTACAATAAACACGCCCCTAGACAAAGCCTAGAGAACCTGTATAAGAAATCCGCCTCTACCCGAAGGAAAAACGGAGAAAAACCCGGGCCAGGATGGTATGGATGATATTTGATCGAGTTCTATTAGTGCTTAGTAAATAGTAAAGTGGAACAGAGGGAAACGATCGACTGAACGAGAGGGAAATCGCAAATTCCGCAAAACAATACAATCGGAACGTAATCTTGAATAATCTTGTTTTGTGACATTTGAAAACAAAGGGAAGGAAGAAAATTACCTGGGTTGTGTTCATGAGAAACAGTTGCCCTTTTCGACGTACAACGTCTGTAGAATAAGTACCTCTTTCTGTTAAATCACTTCCAATACGATAATACCGCAAAACTATAGACTGTGAGGGGCATTACAGGTCACTTATATACAGAGGTTTAAAAACATTCACTCAGAGCTTGTGAAATACTCACATAAAATAAGTGACCTCTAGACAAAGAATTATTTTAAGGATGTTATGAAATAGGGTTTCCACAATCATAATATTCAAGGGAAGATGCATTAAACATTAAACGTGCGTGTGTATCAAATCATTTGCATTTTAAAAAACCTTTCACATAAAACGTGATATGAACTTCGAGGAGGTTATTCTACAGGGAGTCGATTTATGACGAGGGGTATGAACGGGGGGAATGAGGGAATCATACTGTCCGATGGAGGGAGAGGGATGGGGGACTGAGCCGTGTTGTAACGTCGGAACCCGTCTAAACTGACAGAAGCAAATATTTCATTGACTACTTTGACGAACCAAATATTCCATGGAGGAATTTAACATTTCGGTTCAGCTGACAATTTAGTCATCATAAAGTAACTTATAAAATGCGTTGAAATGAAATTAAGAATAATCTATTATTGCACTTTTTCTCAATATTTAATAGAATATCCATCGTGGCCCGGGTTTTTCTCCGTTTTTCCTTCGGGTAGAGGTGGATTTCTTATACAGGTACTCTAGGTTTTGTCTAGGAGNGATGGAATACGTCCCTTGCTCGCTTCCGGAGAGAAAATTAATTTATTATACTCCACGTGGTCATACGCAGTTTGTACTGTTTTATGACAATAAATTTATTATTATTATATATTATTTATAATTACATTTTCGTGAAACAGGACGTTTCAAATATATGCCAACAGCTTCACGAGAAACGACTCCCAAACAGCGCAAAGGACGCGATGAATCCCGGAAATTGCGATCTCCTAAAGCCGTGACCCTCACAAAAACCACAAACAGTTTCTGGATATTTCAAATGAATGAAACGAATTCTCTATTTACGACATAAAACAACGAACTGAGCCGCCTGTTATCCCCAAGAGAAGCATCAGGGAGTAAGGCAATCATGTAATTAGTCCTGTATGTTGGTAAGCGAAAATTTGTATGTATGTGAATACTTAGAGAATTAATTAAGTGTCATTTTCTAACCATTTTATGCCACGTGTGTTCGTGTTATATAGATGTTTGGACCTTTAATTTATTTAACTTCTTATTATTTTATTATGTGTACTTTTCTTATGTTTTTCTTTATTTGCCACCGAGCATTGCTCACTTGCAGAGTAATAAATTAGTATTATTATAAAAAGACTGATAGTAGTTACAGAAATAAGTAATCTCAATATGAATTCAGTGTTTCGCTTGATGGTAAATGTCGTTTCAGACGAGTAGTAAGTGTTATATACATAAGTAGACCTCACATACGTATATTGTTATAGGAAGTGGACGTGGCGCACCCCGCTGTGGCTACTCGTCGCTTTGAGATCCGTCGTCCCGCCATCCAGAAGCAGTTCTACGACATCGAAGAACGCGTCATCGTGCGTCCCGCCGGTTCCGCTCTCGTCGAACTGGATCAACCTCTGTCAAAGGCGCAACGCGGTCCCGCCGTCGTCAGCTCTGCCTTGGGACACGCCCCCGTCTACGACTCCGTTCACGCCGCCCCCGTCGCACTCGGCCCCGTCACTCCCACCCCTTTCCCCGTCGCTATAACACCTTCTCCTTTCCCCGCCGGACTGCCCCCGCAAAGCGCTTTCCCCTCCGGTCTGCCCCCGCAACCCGCTTTCCCCTCCGGTCCCTCCGGACCCGCCTTCGACGACGACTCCTTCGTGGTGGAGAACCCCGAGCTGAGCCGCGCCGCCCCTCTGCCCTCTCCCATCCCCAGATCCGAAGCCGAAGCCCGCGCTCTGCCCCCACCACCCCCACCCCCGCCCGCACAGGTCGAAGTGCAAGCCCGTGGCGCTCCCGGCCCCTTCGCCGTCGCCGGCCCCGCACCCCTCGCCGTCCCCGTCCCAGCCGCCGTCGTGCCGTCGCTCAGGACCCTCGACCCCAACGTGGACCAAGCGAACCAGCAACGACTCATCGCTCTGCTCACTGAGCGCGGAGGCGTCGCAGAGGTAGGTTTCTGCACTGCATCCTTTGATTTAGGTCCACATTCATTCATGCATTGCAGTATTTGTAAATGGGGTCATAGGAGGTGGGTGGTAGAGGCTATTGTGGGCCGACTAGCTGGGTTCACCAACAAGTTGACCCAGGTGGAGGTGTTAGTAGGAGTAGTTAGTAATAGTAAGAATTGCGTTTTTTTTGTGTGGGGATTTACGGCTCATGTCGACATCAAATGTCATGGGAGCCCGAAAAACTTGTACAGGTAGGGAAAATGCAGTTACGCACTAGGGAGTGCCAACATGACTCTCCCCGCGTGTGGGACTCGTCGAATGATTCAACCCTACCCACTAAAAACCCTCCTGATCTACAACACACCAAAACATATCTCACAACATACATCAAAACAAAAATGTAGAGGGGGGCTAAAATGAGGGGGGACCAAAAATGAGGGGTAGGACAAAAAATGAGAGGAATGAGGAAAATGAAAGATGCCCTAGCCCTAATGGCGTCGGGATCGAAAAGAACAAGAGGTGACCAAGGGAGGTCAGGAAAGAGAAAGGAAGGAGCATAGCACAAGTAAGTGGAAGTTATGCCAGACTCAGCTCGGGGACCCGTGTTCGCCAAACACGTACTTACTAGATGTAAGACCCCTGGGGGTCCTTGTATCCCTTTGCACTGCCCTTGTTCCGAAAGAACGCGAATAAAATGTTGTCTCCACTGCAGGTCATGCCGAGATGTACTCAGTTGAAACAAGTCGAGTCGTAAAAGAAAATATCAAAATAAGATTTAGTTTTCACTTTGCGGAAAAAATATTACCTATACCGCGTTTCGGAATGTCTCTTTCAGAAAGTAGACACGTCAGTCGAGTTCAACGAAATGGGTTTCCCCCTCCAGTGAGGCCCGAAAGACAAAAACCACGCAGGGGTCTCCAAAATGCGGCCGTCAGATCGTAATGCGGTCCGCGCCCAGTTTGTAAAAGCCTTACAGAATCATTGAATGTCAAGGACGCTGCATTCCTATTACAAACGATAACCAGGAAAAATTGCTCTTTGTATCTTTCTCAGAGTTTAGAAAATCAAATATAGACCCATTTTGTTGAATCATTTACTTCATTAAATTCACAAAATTAGAATCACATATGAACAAGAACTCGAATTTAAAAAGTTTATCACTATCTACGGTAAACAAGTAACAAAAATTGATGTGTTCATACGGTCCCCATTGACATTCAGCGCTTCAAATGTGGCCCTCATGCTTTTGGAGACCCTTATCTAACCCAAGCACGATCTTATCGTAAATTAATTTATTAACTTAGATCTGAAAGAAATACACAGATCACTCCGTATCTAAATGAAGTCACGTCGGGGTTCAAATTCTTGATTCTTCATATTCCTCTCCTTCACAAAATGATCTTTGATTTATTTATTTGTACAACAACTCTAACGCAGTGTCTAACTTAGCCGATACCTGGGATTGACTTTATTTTTTTAATGTCTTTTCACGATCCTCTATCCATAATTATAATCTTTACAATCATATCGCATCAACACAATTTCAAACATTGGTTGTAAAATCTCTTCCTGTCACATGTCAAAACGTCGTGTTGGGGATATTCTTTCCTACTAATGTACGATTAATTCTTGTATGCCGAGTGAATAATCATTGCAATTCCCTCTCTCGCAGGTGGGCTTCGGCCGCGCCGGCCCTGCCGCTCCTCCAGTGGGCGACGCCGGTCCCGTGCGCGCCCGCGTCCTCTCCGCCACCGCAGCGCCCCCACTGGCGCATCCCGCGGGCGAACGCGTCAACACCCGTCGCGTGGTGGTAAGTCGCCCCATTGAGACGGTGCAAGAAGTGGACGTGGTGGAACCCGCTACCAAACTGCAGCGCGTCTCCGTGCACCAACCTACGCTCTTCAAGACGCTGCGACAGGAGCTGGCACGCGTCCCCACCAGCGTTCCCGTGTTGGGCAAGACTCTGGCACCCCTCGCTGCCGCCCCCGCCGCTCTGCCCTACGGCTACTACCGCTAAAAACTACACGAAAAACACCGAGCGAGGAATCGTACAGTATTTCGATTTTCAAAATCCCCCCCCCCCGAAACATTCGCTCATATATTTTGCCAAGAAAATTAGTATTTGTTAAATAACATGTTTATGATTGCATTATTCGGATCTATTTGAAACGTAATGAGTCCCTTTCGAGAAAATTAAAAATGCGATTCACGACGATATAAAATAATTAATGAAACTCCGCCTCTTTAAACGACTTTTAAAGGAGTTGAGCGTGAAATAATGTCCCATAATCGAACAGGAAGAAAGACTAGATTTCATGGCAGACGAAAAGGTGCTGAATAATAATTTATTCGAATTATCTCATTTAGAGCTTTTGAAAATACGTCCTTATGGCTCTGCAAGAGTGGGTTCTAAAACATAACGAAAGAGGTCATGCTCTCTAAATAAAGTAAAAGATGACATGAGTTAAAAGTAGTTCATGTACACTTTTGTTTCATATTTCTTGAGCGAACGGAAAATCGTTCACCGAAACGATGTCAAACATTCACGAGGAAATAATTTTCCCGAAACGTCCCTCCCGAAAATGACGTGGAGACTCTTGCATGAAAATGTTATTTGAATAGTACTCATTAGTTCTCGGAAGTGTAATTTTGTACAACGATTAAATTTATTTATGTTAAATAAAATTATTACGATACATACAATTTACTTCATTTACACACCTTAATTTGTGAGAGTTGATACCACAGATGACCTCAAAATACAACCCTTTCTACAATCCAGATCCACATTAGAACAGCAAACAAAGAAATATGTTGACAAGCCAAGACAAAGGGGATTGAAGTGTTAATAATTTCCTGGTCAAAGGGTCAATTCTTGTTGTTACTTTTCAATTATTTAGAACATAAGAACATCAATAAATTACACAGAACAAAAGAATATCATTATTGTGGCTATATAATATAATATCCCTACATTTCAAACTACCAAAACTCACCCATTCATGCAGAGTTCATAATTTATTAATTTATAAATGAATTTATTTTCTTCAAAATTTGTACCACCAAATTACAAATATTTAACATACATACAATTATACTGAAATATTGCTCCATCATTAGTATTGTTCCTCTGCATAATTTACGGACGGCCCTCATCATGTTCAACATTTTCTGAACAAGCTTTAATTTCAATGTCTACTAGAAAGTGAGGGAGATGCTAATATTTATATCAGTTATCAATGTTTTAGGTTCCTCCCATAAACATACCCAATGCTGTTATCTCTATATGACCTACAAATTTAGGCTTTCAATACTACACGACTCAATGCAAAATTCATAACCAGAAAATTTTCATATTGTCAATGATATCCATTATATCTTTCACTGTGATGTTATCAGAAAGATATTCTCATCATAGATGACATTAATATCACCAAACCAATAATTTTAATTAGCTTACCCAAAAAAGATATTGTGCTAAACATTTAAAAACTTCAATACACTGCATTTTAGAACAATTTTGCAAAGGAACTTCTCAAATCTTAAAGATTGCCCAATAAAACTATTCACAAGTATCTATATTGTAATTTGAATAGTTAATGATTTGCAATTTTGTTTAATGAAATTGCAAATCATTAACTATTCAAATTCTGGTATAAAAAGAATTTAGAAAACAGACCTATAAAACCTTGAATTCACCGTCTTCAGGGTAATATGGAAGTCCTCAGGTTATAAGGGTATTCGAAGAGATTTGCTTTTGATTTGTTCTTTGGGTGCAAATGCAAATGGCCATTCTTGGGAAATACAAAATATGCCATTCCTCAGAGCTCTAAATTACTGAAAATAACACATTCTGATAGAAAAATCTTAGCCATGGACAAAAAATTGCAATACTAATATAAGTGTGTTTTGCAATAGTTAAGGGATGGAGTTATTTTAAAATATGGAAAAATATTTTAAAAATCTAAGATGGTTGAGCATCCAATTTAAATATTTTTTGGACTACTTTTAACATGGGTTGATGCCACCTACAAAAAGACAGCTGTTATATAAGACAAAATGAAAGTGCATGCTGTATAAATAACAAAGATTTCAACAGTCGATACAAGTCACAAAAAATAAAACCAAGATTTTCCACAGTTTAATATTTAATTACAAAAATTATTATGAAAAAAATATAATGGTATTTTGGCACAACAATTATAATATCTTGAACAAAAACATTTTAGTGAAATATCTACAAATGACATTTCACCAATAAAGGAACAGTCATGAAGTTGTGAACAATTACACATAATCATAAATTACTATAAAAGGACTATAACAACAAAAGAGATACAAACTTGCAAAAATATCTCTTGAAACAAGTAAACCCTAGTAATGTAAGGATAATTTTTTGCTCTATTTTTTGGCACCTTTGTCTTTTGAGCATTTTTCTTCTAAATCATAGTTTTACATAATAGGGCTTTAAAATCATACTGCTTTACATTCTAGGGTTCCGAAATCAAATACACGAAAAAACATTGGCCCATTTGTAAAATAACTCTGAATACAGTAAAACCTTGATTAATCATGGTGCTCACTCTTCCGACTAAAAAAAAACAAAACTACAATTTCTACTATAGAGTAAATTAGTAAATTGTCCTTCACGTCATCATACGCAGTTTGTTCTTCAGCTTTTTTTGACAATAAATGTATTATATATAAATTCAACTACTTCCTACTATTTCCACAGTTGTACCTAGCTCCTTGAAACTTAGTGACAGGTACCAATAAAATTTTAACTTCCAGGACATAATAATTCAAGAATTATTAGAAATGAAGTAAGGAAAATCATTTCAAACTGCAAGAAACGAAGACTGATTACTTCATATTTCAACCCCTGAGAATGTGACATTCTACACTCATATGGGTGTACATTAATTCATTAAATGAAATGTCTCGATTAACCATGGTTTTCATATATCTATGCGACCTCCCCCACCCTCAATTACCCTGGATAATTAAGGTTCTACTGTACTCAAATCCTCCAAAGAGTTACGGGAGGTGAGACGAGTGAAGATAATCTTCATGCA
Organism: Laupala kohalensis; assembly: GCA_002313205.1. Taxonomy (NCBI): domain Eukaryota; kingdom Metazoa; phylum Arthropoda; class Insecta; order Orthoptera; family Trigonidiidae; genus Laupala; species Laupala kohalensis. Next base: position 358,974 of record NNCF01126356.1, on the reverse strand, counting down.
GTTCATCAGCTGTGGATTGCTCCACACCTCTTACAATACGAACTGTGATGGTTATTGATGGGGAGGCAATGCTCGCACATTGACACAATCAAATCTTGTAACTGCATACGTACCAGGGGTTTCTTTACACAACTCATCTCCTGCAGATGATGTAATTGAAGGATAAATTTGGTCAATTGTGAAAGAATAGTTAAAATAATAAAATTTTAAGAATGGCAGGTATTAAAAGTTAATTGATATCAACATGTTTTAGGGCTATCATTGCAACATCAAAATATTTTGTGAAGATACCCAAATTGGTTGAATACATGACTATTCAAACAAATGGCACATTCAAGTAGAAACAAACTTTTCCATACTCTTGCTTAGATGAAAACGTTTCAGATCAGAAGCCAACTGTATGGCAGTTTTTCCTTGATTGTTGGTCAGATTTGGGTTCAATCCTATCTTCAACAATAGTTCCAACATTCCAAGGTCATTGTTGGATACTGCAATGTGCAGGGCAGAGTCACCATCATAATCACATGCCCTGAAATGAGATTAAACCAAAATAAAGCTGATTAAAAATTATTTTACAATTTCACTAATGTAAGTTACATACAAGACAGTCAAATAAATACATTTGAGCTTCAACCCTTTCAAAGGAAATCAAGCCAACAACAATAATGATTGTTATGTTAGTTTGTAAGCAGGAGAAAATTTTTAATTTTAAATAGATTACAATTAATTTGATTATTGAAATGGTTGATTATTCCAAAGAATAGTTTTCAAACCAAAGGAAATTCAAAGGACTAAAAATATTAAAACTTAATAGGTAGATCTACAACTTAAGTATATTTAATTTTTAGAAATGTAGCACAAAAATGTAGAAATTTTACAGACTATAACATCCCGAATAATATTTCCCAGAAGTAAAAAAAAAAGTTATTAAAGAATGACAGATTTCCCAAATATAAAGAAACAATTCATACTCTCTAAACCACCAAAAACCAATCAAGTGTTCAAAGATACAGTAATCAAAAGTTTATGCCATCAGTTAGGAAGTTTTGATGCACAGGAGTACACATCGCAATAGCTGTATAATATAGGAATACATTTTTGAATCTTTATTTTAAACACACAGAATGGAAAGCAAATATTACCCAATTACACATGAAAGTATTTTACACAAATTCAAAATATCTGGTGCACACTAAAATTTCCAAGAAAGAAATAGAAATTAAGTAGGTTTATTTGACAAACAACGTTTTTTTTTTGTTTTTGTTTTGTTTTTTTGTGGGGCTTTAGGGCTTGTCAACGGCAAGGTCATTATAAATTTATTGTCAAAAAACAGTACAAACTGCGTATGACCACGTGGAGGAAAAAAAACTAATTTACTCTCCGGAAGCAAGCGAGGGACGTATTCCATCAATTCCGATCAAGGGCCCTAAGGCAGAGGCGGATTCAAATTTTTTTTGCATAA